>JZKD02S1642264.1:57744-72585 GCA_000966675.3 Picea glauca
TTTTCTCACCCCAAGTCTATTCATTGCATAAGCTACCAAGATGATCTTGGATGAATCCATTGTTGTGTGGGTGGAAGAATTGATGGAACTTGAGGAAGCTGGGTTCTTAGCATATTTTCATCAGGATATGGAGAAATCCCAGCAAAAGGCCTGGCATGATCGACATATAAAGAATAAATCATTTGCACTAGGTGATTTTGTTGTCTTATATGACAGCAAGTATCAGAAACATCCGGGCAAGCTCCAAATTCATTGGCTTGGTCCTATTATAGTTGATGAAATATGTGAGTTTGGAGCTGTCAAATTAGCGCAAATCGATGGATTTATTTTACCTGGATAGGTGAATGGTGCACGCCTGAAGCCCATCATGTCTTCTACATAAATATAGTTTCCTTACACTCCTAGTTACGGGAGTGTGTTAGTAAGTAGGATTTCAATTTATGTATCTATTTTACTTTGTGTCAATACATGGTGACATGTTATTTATTTAGATGTCTTACTTCTTTTTTTTCTTATCCAAGTCATTCATTGCATATATTCACTTTGTGGTCAGGGATGTCATAGTCACATCCTCTCATAATTAATGATGTTGAAATTTGAAGTGTGTTCCCTTGTGTCATCACGCAGGTCATTAAAATCCCTTTGTACCCATTTACCTGTCATTTTGGTTCTTCCTATTGTTGGAGTTACTTCACACACACTTAGGATTTATTTTTCATAAGGTTTTTCCTATGATTATCATTCATTATTCAGTCTCCTATATTTTAGGGAGAATATTCTCTTTAGTTCACACTTCAGTTTGATCAGTTGAGTGGAATCTAGATGCCACATTGGTATTATCACCATGCAGCATTGGAATCATCACCAACTAATGCACATTGTCATTGGGATAACCACCATACTAGTTCATTACTCACAATTCCCTGATCTACTCCTCACTTCACTTTGTTTCATTCGATAACTGAATATTGATAGACTAGTTAACTCAGTTAGGTGACATTTCACTCCCATAATTGCTCGAGAGACTAGACTAGGTGGTAGTTTACTCCCGTAATTGTTGGTGTGTGTCCATATCAATCTACACCATCACTATGGTGCATTGGATTCTCCTCCAATGCGCATTGGTTGAGTTATACAAAGTATATCATGTGTAAATTATCATTCATTCATTTGGTTAATGATAATTCTTCCATTCTTTCTCTCCTGCTTCCATTTTATTTTATTTTCTCTGCAACTATGTATGCCAATTTCCATATAGAAATATTTTTTGTAGGTTCAACACATTTACATGGTATCAAATCCGACGAACTACTAGGGAAAATACACAACAAATTATTTTTGCAGGTACTGGAAATTGAAGACAGCGGAAAAATGGAATTTTCAAAAGAATTCATTCTTACACCTTACAATTTATTTGCATGGAAGGATAAGATGACAATGCATCTTCGAAGGAGAGGATTTATAGTTTAACCATGAACATAGAGATAGAATCAACATGAGCCATATAAAAATCCAAGTATCTAAATCGAATGGATGAAGCGTTCGAAAAAAATTGCAATCTCATTTCTCCGGAACTCCTCTTTCACATATCCTCCTGTAAAACCCCCAATGAAGCCTGGACCACCATGGAAGGGATTTTTTGAAAATAGGATGAGATGAGGGGACACATTCTCTAGGTGGAATTTCTCACAATGGATCCAAAAATCTTCGACAATCTCCAAGATTTATTTACCACATATAAGGATTTGTTGTCACAACTACTCAAGGATTTCGAGGTCGATAAATATAAGGAGGAGAAAAAAATGGTTCTCACCATTCTCTCTAAACTTGGTCCAGAATACTCAGTGTTTTTATCCACATATCACTCACTTATATTCACCTATAGAGCCACCTCGAAGATTCCCTCTCTTGAGGAATTTATGGAATCTCTGACACAAGAGCAGAAAAAGCTCATCAACATGGGAAAAATCAAAGGCCCAAAGGCACATGCACTTACTGTGCAATATGGCAGTAGTCATCAATATAAAAAATATAAATATAAATACAAAAGGAAAGAACATGCAAATCCGAAGAAGGAAGGGTAATCAAAACCATTCAATGATGCCTTTGGATCCAAAGGTGGAAAGGGAAGAAAAGGGGAGAAATGCACTTACTGCCATAAAGGATTCCATCCAGAATCTGCATGTATGGAGAAACAGATAGATCTAATGACCCAAATAATTCATTAAAACAACCTTGGAGATCAAATCCCCAAGGGTACCAATAAGAAGAAGAAAGAATATCAGAATCCCAAGAAAGGCAATTTTAGCCATGCTTTGATTTCCATCAACTCCTCTCCTGATGCTTGGATCATAGATTCAGGTGCATCACACCACATGGATTCCACACAAAAAAAAAATATTCTTCATCGGATGAATGCAAAGGTCCTCCTATTATGATGGGGGACAAATCTCCAGTCGAGATCACCGGAAAAGGAATAATTGAACTCACAAACGGAAGCTTCGAGAATGTGTTTCACTTTCCAAAATTTTCCGTCAATATTCTCTCCATGTGTCAAATGACTAAATATGGCACTGGAAAGAGATTCATATTCACACCTGATGCAGTGGATATCTATGACATGCAAACCAATTCCAGGGTTGCTACCGATGAGGTAAATCATCAATCTAGACTCTATACATTTTCTAAATTTATTGAACCAGATTCTTCTTTATTTCTTTTCCATGCTGATGAAAGCAGTAGGATATGGCACGAAAGGTTCAGGAATTTAAATTTCAGATATATGAAACAACTTAGCAAGCAGGGAATAGTTGATGGTCTACCCGACATCCACTTCTCCAAATTAATTTTTGAGGGATGTGTTCTTGGAAAACACCCTCAAGAGAAATTCGACAAAGGAAAGACTCAGAAGGCTTCCTCTCCTTTATATATGATCCATAGTGACCTCATGGGACCTTTTCCACATCCATCAATCAATAAATAAAGGTACATGCTCACTTTTCTTGATGATTTCTCACGCTTTACATGGATTTACTTTCTCAAGAAAAAATCAGAGGTCTTTCAACACCTCAAATATTTCAAAGCCCTTGTTGAGATACAGTCTAGAAACAAATTCAAATTCCTCCGAAAAAATAATGGGGGGGAGTATGTCAAAAATGAGATACAAAATATTTTTCATGTGGTAGGGATTCAACTGCAACACATAGTTCCCTATACTCCACAGCAAAATGGATTTGTTGAGTAGAAAAATAGATATCTAAAAGAGATGGCATCTTGCATGCTACATGCAAAGTTACTTCCATAGAGATTATGGGTTGAAGCACTTAATTGTGAAACCTACATACAAAACATATCTTCCCATAGATTTTTCAAGGATACGACCCCTTATGAGGCTTGGAGCGGCCTCAAAGAGAAAGTGACACACTTTCGTATTTTCGATTCACGTGCATGGGCCAGGATTCCCTCTTATAAGAGGAAGGCACTTGATCCATAGAGCACATAGTCTATCTTTGTTGGATACCCCGATGGTGTGAAGGGATACAGACTCGTTGATTTTTCCTTAGACCGATTCATCATTGAAATTAGTGTCCAATTCAAGGAAAGTGTCTCGCATGTACCTCAGTAGCCGCATGAAAACATTTTTATTCTTCCATTGACTGTCAGAGATGATGAGCATTCACATGTCGACTCTTCTTCAGATTAGAGTTCTTATTCATAGGATTCAAATGAACTAGATACAGAGTTAGTATAGTCAAATGTAGAGTCAGTGCAAGCACATGTAGATGTAGAACCACAGTTGAAGCCCAAGTGGGCCCAGACTACTCTTCAGGATGCATAGGATTTTGTTGGGGATCCAAATGATACTAGGAGGACTCGATCTAATTTCAAGGAGCCTACTATTGCACTCACTTCCATTGAAACATTTCCACCCAGGCATATTTTATTGGTTCATTCTTCAGATCCACTATCTTATGGCGAGGCTGCTGGAAATCCCTTTTGGGAATACGTCATGCAGGAGGAGTACAACTCCATCCTCGAGAACCAGACTTGGGATCTGGTTCCCCTTACTTCAGTAAGGAAACTTGTCAAGTGCAGATCGGTCTACAGGACCAAGAGCGCAGCAGATGGACAGATTAGAAGATACAAAGTTAGGCTTGTTTCCAAAGGCTTTCAACAAGTTCCATTGACTATGATGAGACCTTTGCTCCATTAGCGAAGATGGATTCCATACGTTTGTCACTTTCCATTATGGCATACAAGGGATGGGAATTCCATCAGATGGATGTGAAGAATTCATTTCTTCACAGTGATCTCTCTAAGGAGATCTATATGGAGCAGCCCCAGGGATTTATGTAGGATTCATCTTTGGTATGTCAACTGAAGAATTCCCTTTATGGCCTCAATCAGGCACCGAGGGAATGGTATTCCAAGATGGAATCCTACCTGTTGTCACAGAACTTTGTATGTTTTAAATTAGACCTGAATGTTTACATGATCAAGATGGTCGATTCACTTCTACTTCTAGTTTTGTATGTTTATTATTTGATGATCATTGGTGCTGGTCACTATAATTGCTTAATTAATTCAAACAATCAAGTGCTACATAAATTGTCAACCCAGGGAAGTCTGTTTATTTCAAAGGTAACCATGCACTATATATGCTCAATTCCAAAAGCAACTTAGAGTTGTAGTAAAGGAAACTATATTAATCACACTTGCCTTGAATGAACTAAAGTCCTAGCTTGAATTACAGAAAAGCAAATTACTTATTGCAGAGCTTGAAGAGATAATTAATCTAAAGAATCCTGGATTACATTGAAATAACCACTGCAACAGAAAAGAACAATTATTCTGTAACCAGAGAACAGGACCCTATTCCCAAGCAGGAACTTCAACACTTTGTTTCTGATGAACACACTCTCATGAACTCATTAATGCATTGAAGGCTTAACTATTCTAACAGAGAACAGGACCCTTTAATTCCTTCCTTTAAGAAGGAACCTTTAGTACCAGTCTCTGATTAGCACACTCAAGAAAGTAATTGAAAGTTGACTACTTCTAACAGAGAACAAGACCCTTTAATTCCTTCCTTTAAGCAAGAACCTTTAGCCCAGTCTCTGATTAGCACACTTGTGAAAATAATTGAAAGATGACTACTTATAACAGAGAACATGACCCTTTAATTCCTTCCTTTAAGCAGGAACCTTTAGCCCAGTCTCTGATTAGCACACTTCATAAATCCATCACACAAGACTTCTAATTAAAATGATTAATAATTAACCAAGCATGAACTTCATGAAAACAATGTAAAACAGAATTCTTAACAAGACAGAGTTCAGTAGCGTTTCATCAAAGAAAAAATTAATCAAGGCATAAACAGAGATCACACTCACACACTATACAACTAATGGGTGAATCTTGTGAAGAAGGTGGGCCCTCCCTTCTCACAAGATTCCCCTGAGATGAAAAGGCTAGAGAAGGATGCTCAAAACAGTCTTTTATTCATCTATCAATGTATCATATTACAATCTGAAAATGAAGTACGTCCTTCTCTCTGAAACTTTCTTAGTACATAAAACTGGATATCTCGAATGGTGATTTCCTCTTATTTAAAGAGGGAATCCCTTCGATACAATTGATCAAAAATTACATATGTATATCTGAGTCCTATTCTTAGTCAGATCGACTTTCTAAACCGGAATAGGACATCCTAGTCTCCCGCAACAGAATGCTATTATGAGTGTTGAATGAGGTGTTGTTGTTACGGCTAGAGTGACAGTTTCTTGTTGCTGATGTTCCATGTTGTTTCGGCATTGCAAATCGCGGGATGTTTCAGCCACGGGATTTGCGCTCTTGACTATTTCAGCACTTCTCATGTAGCAACGATGGTTGGCACTTGGCTCATGGTGCAGCTATTGTAGTCAATTTGTGTGAGTTGTTGTTGACCGTGGACTGTGTAACGACTTCCTTTGTGTTTCAGAATCGTCGGTTCTGGACTATGTAACAACTTCCTCTGTGTTTCAGCATCGTGACCATGGACTGTGTAACAGCTTCCTCAGCATCGTAGATCATGAACTGTGTAACAGCTTCTGTGTTTCAACATCGTCGACCATGGACTGTGTAACAGCTTCTGTGTTTCAGCATCGTCGACCCTGGACTGTGTAACAGCTTCTGTGAATTGTTGTTTCAGAAACAGACCTCAAATGCTAATCTGCAGTTTGGACTGTTTCAGCACTTATACATTTCTAATCAATGGTTAAGTACGAGAGGGATGTAAAATATTATGCAAAACAGATTAAATGTATAGTAATGAGAAGGGATGTTGTATACCTTTGGAATGATAAGATAAAGTGATAATATGAGTTTAAATGTGGGTGATCAAGAGTGTAATAGTGGCAAAAAGTATGGGCAAAAAGGTACATTGTGTGGTCCTAACAATTGGTTTCTCGACTTCAGCAATTTATGCAGTCAAGAGGATTCTACATGACAGGTTCTTGATGACATACATGGGTTTTCTACACTTCTTCCTTGGACTTGAGATCAATTAGGATGTATAAAACATTAAACTGTCTCATGCCAAGTATGCATGAGATCCCCTTGAGAGATTTCACATCATAGACAGGAAGTTTACCCTGACTCCTTTCCTATCAGGGGTCAGAATTGAGGATGGCGGGAACACTCCATTGGTTGAAAGTATACTATACATATAGCTAGTGGGGAGCTTGTTGTATCTCACACACTCCAGACCAAACCTATCCTATGCAGTGGGATAAGTCTCCAGGTTCATGAAGGAGATGCATGAGACTTATTGGAAATCTTCAAAGTGTATCATTCGATACATACAGGGCACCGTCACCTTTGGGATTCACTATTCAAAATACTCTACATTGGACCTCATCGGGTTCACTCATTTTGACTGGGATAGCGATAGCATTGATCAAAAGTCCACATCTGGTTTCCCAGTCAGTCTTGGTTTCGGGCCTATCTATTGGTCGAGCAAGAAGCAAGTTGTTATTACTCTATCTTCAGTCGAGGTACAGTACAGAGGAGTAGTTAACATAAACATTTAGGCTATCTAGATAAAACATTTTCTCACTGAGTTTGACATTCAGTTTCATCGGTCGATCATCATATGGTGTGATAGCCATAGCACTCTGAAGTTTTGCAGAGATCCAGTTCAGAGGCAGTGAACAAAGAACATCAAGATCCACATGCACTACATATGGGACTTAGTACACGAGGGGATCATTGACCTGCATTTTTGTCCTTCGGCAGAACATACTGCAAACATCTTCACCAAGACCTTCATTGAGCAGAAGTTCCATTCTCTGCCCAGTCATCTTGGAGTGAAGGACATAGTTTCCTAGCAACTGTCAATTGTTATTTTTACATACATTGCAATTTGAAAGGGGGGGGGGGGTCCCATGAGGTTTTCCCTCTTTCCTCATTTATTTCAGTGTATCTTTTGTATTTGTGTACCTAACATGGACTCCTTGCCAGGACCCATTGTTTATTTTCACCATAGTGATGTTCAGGGGGGTGTTGGAGTTACTTCACACACACATAGGATTTCTTTTTCCTAGTGTTTTTCCTATGATTATTAGTCATTATTCAATCTCCTATATTTTAGGGAGAATATTCCTCTAGGAGAATATTCTCTTCAGTTCACACTTCCATTTGATCAGTTGAGTGGAGTCTAGATGCCACATTGGTATTATCACCATGCAACATTGGGATCATCACCAACTAATGTGCATTGTTCTTGGGATCATCACCAGACTAGTGCATTATTCACGATTCCATGATATCCTCCTCACTTCACTTTGTTTCAGTCAGTTAACTAAATATTGATAGACTAGTTAACTTAACTAGGTGGCAGTTCACTCACGTAATTGCTCGAGAGACTAGACTAGGTGGCAGTTTACTCCCGTAACTACTGGTGTGTGTCCAGATCAGTCTAGACCACCACTATGGCGCATTGGCTTCTACTCCAGTGCACATTGGTTTATTTATACATAGTATATCATGTGTAAATTATCATTCATTCATTTGGTTAATGAGAATTCTTCCATTCTTTCTCTCTTTCTTTTCTTTTCTTCTATTTTCTCTGCAACTGTGTATGTCAATTTCTAGCTAGATCTACTTTGTGCAGGTTCAACACATTTGCACCTATCACCATCGCTTAAAGTTTAAAAACTATACATACTTTTTCTAGTAAACTAATCACCTAATCATTACTTTCACAATTTCATCTATTATCTCGCTACCAATTTTCCACTTATGTGTGTACTCGCCCAAATCATGTCATGGATTTTTCTACATTCAAGGGATTGAGTTGATGTTATTTCATACTATTGTCACCTTTCAACATTCGAACTATGGTTTTCATGTCACTTTTCATGTATGGACTATAAACTTTCCTTTGCTTGACGAGAAAACTTAGATCATCATTTCGTCATCGATATAGGTATCCTCTCACATGAGACAAAACCATATGGGAAAACAAGGCAAGGAAAAACAATGATACAAAGGAATATATTGCATATGGGTAATGGATACATTCACACTCCGAAACAATAGTTGGGAATTTTCTTGCGTACTATATGATGGTTGGCCTTATGCCCCAGTATCCTTTATGTCATTATTTATCACTGAGAAAGGCCAGGAACCATGTCCAAGACACACACAGTCACGTGAATCCTGAGATATTTGTCAATTCAAATGTGTGTGAAAATCTATTTCATCCCTTCAATTGTCTTCATCGACCAAAGTCAATTTCATTTATAATGAATTCAAAATAACATAGAAATCACATCTTGCAAGAGTTGGCCCAGAAAGCTAGAGGATATGTCGATGATGAAGGCCATAGACGATGACCCACCTGATCCATACCTCCTTAAGGGATAATCCAACCAACCATATTGGATAAAGACAGTAGGGGAAGGTGTTCACCATCATTTCAAGGAAGAAATGTCCCTCTCAGACACCCTTTTCTCAATCCCAAGAATAGAGGGGCATTTGAGATTCATCCCTAAGGTAAAATTGTATCAAGTCGCCAGTCGGTAGAAGTAGCTAAAGATATGAAATTGAAGACATTGGTCCCCGGTACTATGCCCTCATAAGGTGGAGGATGAGAAGAGGAAATTGGATGACCTTCTAATTAGCTTGAACCCAATCCAACCTATTCCAGAGTACAATTCTCTCGTAGGTTATGGAATTCACAGTCCAATTTAGGTTTCTTGGGAGAAATTCAACATTCACATCCATTGGTTGCTCCAAAAGAAATTGGTAATCATTGGATGTGGAACACAAATGAAAAAGGATCGAATTATGTGGGAAGAAACGTCGACTGGGGACACAAACAAATGACATGGAAGTAAGAAAGTAGACATGGTCAGGCGTTCCATAAGAAGAATATATATATTGTATGAAAATCGGTGGGAGGCTAAGAAATAACTCTGGGAGCATATATCGACAGTCCAGGAGACTTATGTTAAAATCCAACACCTTGATTTTTTTGCAGAATCGAAGTAGAAGACATTGATGGTTACCAAACCCATAGAGCCCAACATAGTTGCGGCACATGATTTTTTCGTAGGATCTCTATTTTGGTGCAGAACTAGAAGTACAGAGTCGAGAAATATGACCGTTTTTCGATAGCAGACACTATAAATTGTACTAGAGTTAGGCCCTTTGTTTGAAGGTGACTATATAAAACTAGAAAAACATTAACTCGATATGAGTAAAAGGTTGTGGTCAGGGCTTGTTGTGCCCTTCATTTTTAAGAACTCCAAGTTTTGTGAATTCATAAAAGTTTTGTGGAACAATAGAACATAGCAACAAGAACTCCAAGTGGTGGAAAGCTAACTTCCAGTGATCCAGCAAGGAAAAGAGTGAAGCACCAACTGGAAGAGTAGTGGAAAGATCTGGAATGTTCGAGCGCATGCCAGGACACAGAATCAAAAAAGAATAACAGTGAAATCAAGAATCCAATAGGCCCCAAGGAAAATCTATAAAAGATGGAGTTATGTAATGGGTTGGTGTTCGATTCGATTTTGTTCTCTAGTGTTATGTTATGTTCTAATATTTTGTTCTATGTTTTCCCTTGATTCTGCATTTGTTACTCTATTGTTGTGGTTTTTTGAGATTTGTTGTTATCAATCATTACTAAACAAGAATTGCAACTACACAGAATGTAACAGTCTAGATAAAATATCTCATTACCTATCCTATTGTCTAAGTATGGATATGAAGAACAACTCTGTGCATGACAATCTAGGGTATGAATTTATGATGGATTATTCAAATACTTAAAATTTTCCACTTTGAGGATGAATATATGGTCTATTTTTTGTGTGATTTGCCATGTTTTGTGTATTTACTAATTGTGTTACTATTTTAACAACTTATGTAACATATGTGTTTACTTTAATGTTGCACAACACAGATTATTCATTGTCTTTATCGATCTAAGGCTTCTGATGTTATTATCTCTTTACATTTAATTATGGAATTGTGTTATGATGTGATAGATCTGATGATGTGTCCTTTTTAATTCACTTTATCACACAGAGTCTCGGTTGCACTTTAGGTGAGACCTCCTTCCCTTGTGGAAGGTTGAATATGCCAGTGTACTAGACTATAGTAGTCCTTTTGTTTGTAACCTCTATAAAGCTTGATCTCCAACTTTGCGCCAACATAAGGTATCAATTTTTTGAAATGAAACTTGTACAAAACTTATCATGCATTTTTCTAATCCCACTCACACAGTTTTGTAGCATATTTTAACAACAGACTTAGAATTTTTGAGAAATTAATGAAAATTCTACATACTTCTTAAAAAAAATTAAACACTAGGAATATCTAGGGCTGTAATTTGAATTTGAAAAATTGGGCAAGATTAAATCCAAAAATTCAATGAGAATATGCATAAACATGATGTTTCTAATTGAATAAAGGGCCTTCGACTCTCCTTTTGATTTGGATTTTTGTAGAATTTATTTTTCTGGGTTCCAAAGGCATGGGCATAGGCTCTATGAATGTAATGGGGCCAAAGATAATTTCAAATTTACTTAATAAAGTTTAAAATATTGTTGTTGAATGTATTTGATTTAATATGTGTGTGATAACAAACTATGTATGTGAATTATTTGCTTGAATTGATGCATTTACAAGTTTTATGGTTTGTTATGAGAATACATGGCTAAGAAATATGCCATGCATTGATCCAGGTGGATAAAGGTGGCCTCCTACCTATTCCAATTGGCTCAAAATAGTTTTCTGGAAACTTACTATTTTTAGCAGTTTTTCGGTTCCTAAACTTCCGAGTCCATTTTAAGGGCCTAAAAAATAGTTTTTTCATGATTGATCACCTCAATGATAGCTAAAGTCTCATATTGATCCCCCAAAATGAATCTACTCATCGATACCTTTCCAACGAGATACCATACGCCCAAAACGGAGATTATATGCCAAAGTTACACCCCCAGAAAGTTGATACACCAAACTACCCAAAACAGGGTCCACAAAATTGTTGGCTTTTCATCTTTCGGGGTTAGGGTTTTGAATTTTATTTATTTTAAAAATTCCTTTGGAGTCTCATTGTAACAACCATATTCTTTCGAATGTGAGTAGCTGTCACATCTCTTCTCAGAGATAAGTTGCCACCATTCTAGCGAGTCTTTCACTCTGTATTTCTACAGTTTTGTACATTTCACTCATTAATAGAAATTGTGTATTATTATATCTCTGTGTTTATGGTTATATCTATGATATATCTCTGTACATTTCTTTATTATATCTCCACTCTCATTTCATGATGAAAATAATCCATATCAGTGGTATCAGAGCAGGCTACTCTTGATCGTTTTTCAGTGCATGTCCCTGACGAGGTTCGAGTATAGTAAGTTGGGTCTCGAGCTTGTCTCTCTTCAGGAAAATTTCTCTCACATGCCCAAGAAACCCTCCATGGTGAAAGAAAATAAAAACGAAGGAGTAGAATATTCTATTAATATGTTGCTTGAGCAAGCTCTCACACGACAAAGGGATGAAATGATGGAGAACTTTTCCCACATCCTTCAACGCCTGTTGATAACAACAATCACATATTCATCAAGCGACCACTTTGGAGGCACCTCAACTTTAAAGGTACAATTTAATTATGATATTCTCGTATTTAAATCTTATAGAAGGTTATTTAACAAAAAAAATGGTTAAATATGCTAGAAGGTTATTTCTTTGTTCATAATTTCTCCGACAGGGAAAATATCACCTTCGCACTCCTTAAGGCTCCCCCCCATGTCAAACATTGGTGGGAAACTTGATGGGAGAAAATTTCCACAGAGGATTCTAGAATATATGGGTTCGAGCCTACTTAGGATTTTTTGTGGATGTGGTCAAGGAACAATATTACCCTATTGGAAACTATGACGACCAATACATGAGATGGACCACACTATGGCAAGAGAGGGGCCAAGCAGTGTCAAAGTTCACCAATACCTTCCATACCTTGCGCACCAAGATGGGTATCAAAGACTCTGAGAGACATTTGGTTCTGAAATACCATGGGGCTCTACATAGATGCATCCAAACTGAAATGGATTTTCTGGACATCTCATCACTCAGTGTTGCTTATCGATATGTTGTTAAATCGAGAAGAAATTTAAGCACCATAGCAACCGAGAGTTCCAGTCTGGAAATCCACAACAACCAAAGTACGGTAAAGATGTCCCTAACAACCAAACTTCATAAAACCATTCCAAGCCACAGGAAAATAAGGGTAATGGAAAGACGAATAAGGACACTGGAAAGTTGTGTGATTTTCAAAATATCCCTCGCACAACACTAATGAATGTCGCTCAAAACAATCATTGGTGGTCGAGATCAAAGAAAAGGAACTGAACATTGATTCATAATTTGATTCAGAAAATAATGGGAGAAGACAGATCATCGACGTATACCCCACTGCTATTGTCACAACCGCAACAATTCAACCAGAAGAACCAGCAAATCCTCAAGAGGGGGGGCACCTTTTTTCATTCATAGATGTGGGTGAAGGGGACCCTGCTGCATTTTATTGTTGATAGTGGAAGCGAGAAGAACCTCATCTTAGCATAGTTTGTAAAACAGTTTGGATTGTCAACAACAACGCACCCACAACCATACAACATTGAGTGGCTTCACCAGGGACAAGATCTTCATGTCAGCCAGTAGTGTTGATTTTCATATGGCATCCATCCATTCAAGGATTAGGTATTATGTTATGTTTCCCTGATGGATGTTTGTGATGTTATTTTGGGCCAGCCATATATGTGGAAGTGCCATGTTATTTATGAGTCTCAACTCTGTAGTGTCATTGTTAGTCTAGGGGGTCATCTCTATAGGATACCATAGGTAGTTCCAACTGTTGTCCCACCTAAACAGTGTCGTAAGGTAGTATCTCATACTACAAAATTCAGCTTCTTCACAATATGTTCAAAAGGTGAACAGAAGGAAATTGTAACCACTGCAGCCTCAGTCCAAGAATATTCTATCCAGTAGAAACAGGTCAACAATATTGAAGAAAAACACACAGATTTTGTCTGCACACAGTCATCTCATCAGGTTCTCGAAAACGTCCCACAAACCAATCAGTGCAACTTCTCCAAAAAGGAACGCAACTCACCAAGGTCCAGATTCTGCAAACACTTCCCCCTCTCCCCCGGGAACTCAACGCAATGGATATCATTTCTTCCTAAGGACAAAGGATTGATCGAGGTGGATATTGGTGGCCACCCACCTATTCCAACTGGCTCAAAATAGTTTTCTAGAAACTTACTATTTTTAGCATTTTTTGAGTTATTAAACTTATGGGGCCATTTTGAGGGCCCAAAAAAAATATTTTCATGATCGAGAACCTCAATGATAGCCAAAGGCTCTAATTGAGCCCCCAAAATGAATATCCTCATCGATACCTTTCCAACGAGCTATTAGCTCGTGCACCCAAAACAAAAATCGTATGCCAAAGTTACGCCCCTGGGAAGTTGATACACCAAACTACCCAAATCGGGGTCCATTAAACAATTGGCTTTTATCTTCTAGGGTTAGGGTTTTGAATTTTCTTTATGTTAAAAAGACCTTTAGAGACTCATTGTAACAACCATCTTATTTTGAATGTGAGTATCCATCACATCTCTTCTCAAAGATAAGATACCACCATTCTAGCGAGTCTTTCACTCTGTATTTCTACAGTTTTGTACATTTCGCTCATTAATAGAAATTGTGTATTATTGTATATCTGTATTTATGGTTATATATCTAGTATATCTCTATACATTTATTTATTATACATTTTCTCTCATTTCATGCCGAAAGTAATCTAGATCATGCATGCATTTGAATTCAATCATAGGTGTGGGGGACTGACAAGTACTTCCAATTCATACTTTAGGAATTGTGCATGCCTACTTTTCCCTAGTATTTCATTTTTAAGATCTTGACATGCATTTTCTTGAATTGTGGAAATAAGGACAATTTTTTTTCAAGCACAATATAATGTAGGAGTGGAGTCATGATACAAGGTAAAAATAATTTATAAATAATTGAATTTATAATTTACATCGAGTTTTAGAACATAATTTAGATCTCAACTTGGCCTTGACTGGATTTTAAGCGATGATCATGTACATTTTATTTCAATGTGAAAATTAGTGTCAAAGTGCAGTTTTGAAGGAAAACTACATGCATTTAGAGATGAATCAAGGAAATGAAAGATCGTTAAACCCCTGGACAAATACCCATGTATAGCCCTATATATTTAGTTGTTATATTAGTATTTTCAGCTAGACCCTTTAATTGTAATTG
>JZKD02S1642264.1:72678-83424 GCA_000966675.3 Picea glauca
ACACACACACACACCAAGGAGACCTAGTTTTAGGATCATCTCATCTTGCACATTTGTTCTATTGTAAAACGAGGTTTTCTCCTCGAAGAGACTTATATTTTAGTCTTACATCTATTTCTCAAGGAACAGATTTACTTCTCTCTCTATTTCTAGGGTATTTTGGTGTTTGTAGTCTAACATTTGGTATCTGAGCTTTGTAGTCTAATGAGTCATCTTGGAATTGTCACTATAACTATTTTTTAGAAAAGCTTTAGACTCTGAAATTTTCAGTATCCTAAGAATACATAGTGAAATAATTGTGGTAAATATTTTAGGTTCATAATCATTTTACTTTATGAGATTCACCCTATGGAAGTTAGGTAAATTTACTAGTTCTGAAATTAGTCTCAAAAGAGTCATTTTGGAATTTTCACTATAAAATATTTTCTGTAAAGTTTCAGATTGTGAAATTTTTAGGGATCTAAGGAGACATATTCAAGTATCCTTCGTAGTCTTGATGAATGAAGCTATGGGAGACATCCTCCAACGTACAAACCTATGAGATGTGGAACATAACAGCTATGTGAGTCTTTCTCTCAGCTTACAAACCTGAGAGAAATCCCCTAAGAAGGCTTCGAGGTTCCTGCCTAGGAAAAAGCCAAGAACGTAGATATGACCTCCTCCATGACGTGAGTGAGAAGAAATCCAGATGATTATTCTGGGGAAAATCAATCTGTTGAGTTAGGACGTGCCTATGGTTGAGCACAAGGTGAACGTGAGAAATCCTAAAAGTGTTGGGCACATCATCATGTGAACATAAATGAAGATGATGTGATGGCCTCCTCTCAGAAGAAAAGTTGACGAGATGACTCCAGATGATTCTCTTATCGGTGGCAGTGGGAAAGAAAATCTGTAGAGTGGATGTTCCTGTGGACGAGAACAGGTGAACGTGTGAAGACCCGGTTCATCTATGTAATGCAGTGAATCAGATCTATGGCATCCCTATGGATGTGTCCCTAGTGGATGAGCACTAGTGGGTGTATCAGATCCTTTACTATATATATTGTTCAAGATTCAGACCTACCTGTAACCCTAATTGTTATGTAAAGGGTACAGGTCATCCCCACCTTAATGTGATTAATAATAAATGTAAAAGATAATTAATATTAATATTAATTATAATAAATAATAAATATAATAATAAGTATATTTGACTTAGAGAGGTCGGCCCTGTTGTGCCAATAGATTCCCTTGTTAATTGTTCAAAGTCTAATATAAGTAGGAGATGATTCTCCATTGTAGAATCATATCCTTCTTGGGTGTTTTGGAAATTTCAGCAAGTGCTTCTCTTTGGAAAAGGTGCACACCTCTCTTGGGCACTAGTATTCTAGGGCTTAAGCACCCTCTTGTGTGATAAGTCATTCTTGGTGGTGAAAGGTCTTTCTCTTGAATAATATAGCAAAGGATTTGGCTGGGTTTTCTTCCCTTGTTGAGAAGGGTTTCCTAGGATATATCTTGTGTACTTGTGCATGGTGTTTCTTCTTGTGATCTTGGTTTCTGCAACATTCGTGTTTATGGTTAAGACATGAAGAAATTGAAATAAAATACATGATTAACCTAATGCTTATGAAAAATCAACCTGGTATCAGAGCATAGGTCTTGAAGAAACCATTGCAAAAGCATCTTTCACAAGAAAAAAGCAAAAACATCACTATTGTCATACAAGAAAATTAGGGATTTTTATTGAAGAGGAATTTCACCCCAAAAGCCATCTATAAAAGTGTGCCCTATCCCAAGGAACTTTTTGGCACCTTCAACACACATTTCGGTGGATAGAACTCCTGGAAATTGAAACCCTAGTTTTCACCAGTACCAGAAGTACCAGAAAACTAGAAGTACTAGAAGTACCAAAAAACCAGAAGCACTAGTCCAGAAATCCGCTGGTCAAGTTTGAGGGGGAAGGGATTTTGGATTTTCATAAATCTGACTGTACCAGCATACTCACTTCAGCTCAGTGTGTCTAGCCCCTGGATCAGAATTTAAAAATTTGAAGTTTGAAAAATTAGGGTTTTCTCATAAAACCCTAAGTTGCAGTTACAGTTGCAGTTTCAGTATCAGTTGTAGTACCAGTTGCAATCACCCTTGAAGTTCTTAAGAGTTGGTAATTATTACCACTGCTACCAGATGGTGCCACTACCTACAAATGCTATCGGAGGTATGTACTCACATATGTTTAAACTATTAATATTTAAAGGGTATTTGCAGGAAAAGGGATCTCTTGCCATAGATCCAGAAGGATCTCAAGATCCAACACATTCATAGGAATAATGCAACCCAGGTTTAATTATTATGATATGCTTCTATTTGTTATGACATTATTTTTATCTAGGTTTCATGTTGAAGCTATGACCATCATACTAACCTTTGGTCAAAATTAAAGTCAAAGTATTAGATGGATTAAAGTTGAGATCATAGATTTTATTCTCTAACCCAACCTTCTGTCAAGATAGCATATTGTCCTAGTACAAAAGACAAGTTGAAGAAAGAACTTGTCACCTTGAGTGAAGGATACTTGGAAGAAAAGAAATAAACACTCATTCTTGAGGACAAGACTCCAAGTTCCAGGTTTGATTAATTAAGATGATAAGATTCAAAATTACACGTGACAAAGTTGATTACTACCCCTTACAAGTAAACACTGTAGTTGAGGTAGCAGTATTTGTAAAGTATTATACTTGGTAGCATGTGATAATATTGAGATAAATGATTAATGTAACAGATACAACTAACATCTCCTCTAGGAGAAACTTATTTTGTTGATCCCAGGTTACCATGGAGGAATGTTTTATCACAACACAAGAAGAGTGTTGACCTCATTTCGTATTGTATTCCTTACTTTTGATCTTTGCTTTAGACAGGTCACAAGTGATAGCTCTAAAGGAGCTATTGTGATGATTATTCATGTTTTTTTGTTTTATCTACTATTAACAAAAGAGTATTATTCTTTCTTGTTGTTTTTTTGACCTTGTTTAGGTCACAGGTGATAACCTTGAGGAAGCCATAGTGAAGGTTGAAGAAGGAAACACATTAGATGAGATATGAAGCAGACTATGTACATGACCATATACATTCATGTACCCAAAGAGAAGAATTCCAATCTAGATCCTTTAGGAAGAAAGGATACAATAAATCTTCAAAGACATCTCTAGTAAGAAACAAATTAAGACAAGAAGACACGTTGTCCTTGAAGAAGAGATAGTTTTTCAAAGAACCAGAGAATCTCGGATGGAGATTGATAGTGAGACAATACCTTCTCCCCCTTCAGCAATTCAGAGGGAGACAGACATTACTCTAGTTTATCCAGGATCTCCAGTTGATATGTTCAGAGATATTGAAATAAGGCATAAAATGCCTACCTAGACTCACTCTGCAAGAGGCAGGGAAACATACAAGCCTCTCAATGCACATTCCGAGAAAGAAAAATATATTTTTGCGTTATCCTTCAATCATGAGCCACTTCATTGATGTTGAGACTCCTTCTCTTAGAGAAGCAATAAGAGAACCGGTATGGAAAGATTCCATAACATAAGAATACCAATATATATTAAATAATGATGCATAAGATATTGTTGAGGGACCATAAAGGGAAGTTTGTGGTAACTTCCAAGTAGATATATAAGATCAAGCATGCAGCTGATGGAAGTGTCAAGAAATACAAAACGATATCTATAGATAAAGGTTTCCCATAAATAGAGGGATTTTTTTATGATGAGACACTTGACCCAGTGAACTTGATACACTTCCATCTGTACTACCATCCATGAGTTGGAAACTATAGCAAATAGATAGATTCTTGGTGAGTTTCAGCAAGAGTATTGTTGATCCAAACCTATACAGTGTGGTGACAAGACCCTGATCCTGATGACTTATCCAGAAAACGTTGTTGACTTATGAAATCAAGATGAAGAATCTGAGTATGATGCACTACTTCTTGGGACAAGAAGTATGATAGAGGATCGATAAGATTTTCCTGAGTCAAGGAAAATATAAAATGAAAATATTAAAGAAGTTCAGTATGAAAGAATTCAAAATCCACCATGATGGATTTAAAGAAGAAGATTGATGATGATTCAGACGAGATTGATCCACATCTAATTGAACCACTAATGTATCTGGTTAACACCAGACTGGATTCATACCATGCAATGAATGTGCCTAGTCATTTCATGAGTCAACCAAGATAGACTCACTAGACAACAACAAAACATGTATTGAGATATATACAAGGCACAGTTGGATATGGCCTGAGATATTCCTCCAGTGTGAAAATGAGCTTGCGGGATATGTCGATTCATCTTAAGTAGAAAGTACAATGGACCAAAAGAACACATCTAGTTGATGTTCTACCATGAAGTTTTCCATGGTTTCCTGATGAAGCATAAAACAAAACTATGTGGCCCTGAGTACCACAGAGACAAAGTATATAAGAATCGAGTGTGCAAAGCAATGTGGCTTCACAAGATTCTTACAGATTCACTTGACCATGAGATGGATCCTATGATCATGAGCAAGAGCTGTATGTAAATATCCTTGAGAACCCAGTGTTTCCTGATGGATCAAAACACAATGAGATGAAATATCCTTACATAAGAGATATGATGCAAAAGAAAATTGTAGACTTGCAATACCTTCCTAAACCTGAGCAAACTGCACACATGTACACCAAATAAAATTAGTGAGGAATTCCTTTTGAATTAAGAGGGAGTATGGATGGCCTTAGCCAAAAACAAAATTCAGAGTACATTTGTATGAGACTTGGCTTGATGAAGAATGTCTCCCTAGATGAGAGGGAGTGTTGATGAATGCAGCTATGGGAGACATCCTCCAGCTTACAAACCTATGAGATGTGGAACATAGCAGCTATGTGAGTCTTTCTCTCAACTTACAAACCTGAGAGAAATCCCCTAAGAAGGGTTCGAGTTTCCTTCCTGGGACAAAGCCAGAAACGTAGAGATGAAATCCTCCTTGACGTGAGTGAGAATAACTCCAGATGATTATCCGGTGGAAAATCGATCTGTTGAGTTAGGATGTGCCTATTGTTGAGCACAAGGTGAACGTGAGAAATCCCAAAAGTGTTGGGCACATCGTCATGTGAACATAAATGAATATGATGTGATGGCCTCCTCTTAGAAACAGAGTTGATGAGAGGACTCCAGATGATTCTCCTGTCGGTGGTAGTGGGAAATAATATCTGTAGAGTGGATGTGCCTGTGGACAAGCACAGGTGAATGTGTGAAGACCTGGTTCATATGTGTAATACAATGAATCAGATCTATGACATCCTTTATGGATGTGCCCCTATTGGATGAGCACTAGTGGGTGAATCATATCCTTTTCTATATATATTGTTCAAGAGTCAGACCTACCTGTAACCCTAATTGTTATGTAAAGGGTACAGGTCAGCCCCACCTTAATGTGATTAATAATAAATGTAAAATATAATTAATATTAATATTAATATTAATTATAATAAATAATAAATATAAAAAAAGTATATTTGACTTAGAGAGGTCGGCCCTGTTGTGCCAATAGATTCCCTTGTTAATTGGTCAAAGTCTAATATAAGTAGGAGATGATTCTCCATTGTAGAATCATATCCTTCTTGGGTGTTTTGGAAATTTCAGCAAGTACTTCTCTTTGGAAAAGGTGTGCACCTCTCTTGGGCGCTAGTATTCTAGGGCTTAAGCACCCTCTTGTGTGATAAGTCATTCTTGGTGGTGAAAGGTATTTCTCCTAAAGAATATAGCAAAGGATTTGGTTGGGTTTTCTTCCCTTGTTGAGAAGGGTTTCCCAGGATATATCTTGTGTACTTGTGCATGGTGTTTCTTCTTGTGATCTTGGTTGATGAAACATTCTTGTTTATGGTTTAAGACATGATGAAATTGAAATCAAATACATCCTTAACCTCATGCTTATGAAAAATCAACACGTAGAAATATCGATTTCTGAAACATTATGATTTCATAAATATAGGCTATGGAAATTAGGGGATTTTGGCTAGTCCTAAAATTAAACAAGTGTTTTTTGTAGAAGTGTCATATCTGAAGCTTGGAAATTCCAAATTGAGTGCCACCTATTCATTTGTAAATAAGACAAACCATAGTATTTTGAATCAAAAATTAGAATAAGATCTGAAATATTGGGCATGTCTAATTCCATACAAGTTCATTATCTGGAAAGGGCCTTGAGAATCGACATGTTTTGGGAAATTTACCATAACTTTCACTTGGCACATAAAATTTTGGTCAAACTTGTGGCATTGTATAGAAGGAATATAAGAGTATTATAGACATAATTTTCATATTCATAAGGACCAAATTTTCATAAATAAATTAGGACAGAGTTCGACTAGCAAGACAATCTCCCAATTAGGGTTTTAAAGATACATACTTATAATTGGCATAAGTTTTGATTGGAAGATATATTTTTGTTGAATAAAATTTTGTTATAAAGATAAAAAAGAGGAGTATTATCATTTTATACCACATTACAAAGGGTTTTCAAAAAATTACTTCACCAACTAAACCTACAGAAATCGCAACCATGATTCATGAAGAAATTGAAGAGATGCAGAACCAACTAACCAAATTGGAGAACCAATTTGAGGAAATGGGTGATACTATGTTAAAAAATGTTTATTTGTCACATAAGTAAAAATTTGTTAAAGGGATATGGATCAAAGTATGGATTGATCACAAAATTCCATGGAACAAAATATGGATAAAAGGATGGAATAGTTGTAAAATTATGTCAACAATCTTCTTATGTAGCCTGGATAAGAGATTCCATAAAGGAGATATCAATATGAAAGGAAATTAGGAAAATGTGAAGGAAATAAATATTGAGTCCCAGAATCATGATTATTCATCACTCCAAGATCTGCATCATTGTGGTTTCAATTGGGCACTAAGGAAATACTTGATTTTGAAAATTGATATGAGGAGATTTGATGGAAAAGATCATATAACATGGATATTCTAGATGGAGAAATACTTTGATATTTTCCAAGTGTTAGCCTTATAAAAGGTGACTCTTGCATCCTTGTATTTAGAACCTGGTCAATTTATTTGGTTCCAATGGATTTGTCAAAGAAAAAAGGATTATTTTGTAACTTGGTCCATTTTTATGGAAAAATTGATAAAAACTTATGGGGATATTAAGAGTGATAAATTCTTGAGTCAATTGGTAAATCTCTAGAAAAGAGGTCCAATTACATAGCACATTTATCAATTCCAAAAATTAAGTCTAAAGGAAAAGAGTATTCTAGAGGATAATCTATTATATATCTTTATGGGAACTTTAAAGGAGATAATTCAATATGAGGTGTGTCTCTTCAAACCTAAATCCCTAAAGCATGCTTCCAATGTTGCTAGGAAAGTTGAAAGTAAAAATATGTCTACTAGAAGAGTGGACATTAACAACTATAGAGAGCATCGTGTTCCCTCTCCTAATCTCACTTAGCCTACAAGGTTGACACCTCAACAAATGGATAATAGAAGAGCCAAGGGACTATGTTTAAATTGTGATAGAAAGTACATTAATGGGGCATAAATGTGGTGAGACGAAATTATTATACATAGATTGTGAAGAAGAAGAAGATAAAGAATCGGAAATATCGCAAGATATAGAACTAGAAGAGCCTAATCCAACCATATATTGGCATGCATTGGTTGGCATCAATACTCCATAAACCCTCAATATACAAAGATACATCAAAAAGGAAAAGGTAACAATGTTGATTGATTCTAGTAGTACCCATAACTTCATTAATTTCAAATTAACAAAACTTCACAATTGCTTTGTATTTCCAACACCAAAGTTTCAAGTAATGATTGTAGATGGAGATACCACAAAAAAATTAAGGAATTTCCATAGTATTAAGCTCAATATTTGGGATTGTTTATTAGATAGTCCCATGTTTGCAATTCAAATGGGTGGTGTTGATGTTGTTTTAGGGGTCCAATGGTTACAATCATTGGGAACAATGGCTCTTAATTTTTAGGAACTTTTCATGATATTTTCCTCAAAAGGAAAAGACATTGAACTCAAAGATATCCAATGGATTCCCTCTAAAGTGATAATATCTAACAAAATGAAAATTTTACTCAAAAAGGGACACCATGGTGTACTTGCACAATTGTCCTCATTATTTGTTCAAACATCTAGACCTTTTATTCTGATGGATCTCCAAAAAGTTATGAACAATTATTCCAAGGTATATTAAGATATTCCTAAGGGTCTTACACCTACTCGAGATCATGACTATGTTATTCGTTTGTAACCAAGAAGTGTACCACCTAACATTGGGCATTACATATACCCATATGCACAAAAGAGTGAGATTAATAATATGATTCAAGAAATGTTAGAGGTCGGCATCATTCAACCTAGCCAAAGTGATTTATTTTCACTAGTGGTGATGGTTACAAAAAAGGATGGTTCATGGTGTATATGTCTATATTATAGACAAATCAATAAAATGACCACTAAAGATAAGTTTATTATTCCTACCATTGATGAATTATTAGATGAATTGCAAGGAACAATTTATTTTACTAAGTTGGATCTCTGCTATAGATATCATCAAATCATAATGAGGCAAGAAGACATTCCTAGAAAATCTTTTAGAACACATGGAGGTCATTATGAGTTTTAGGTGATTCCATTTGGCCTTACTAATGCACCTCCAACATTTCAAATCTTGATGAATTCTATTTTCAAACCCTTACTCAGAAAATTTGTGTTAGTATTTTTTGATGATATACTAATCTATAGAAAATATTAGGAAGAGTGTCTAAAACATGTTGACATGGTGTTACAACTATTGGAAGAGAAACAACTATATGAAAATCCTTCCAATTGTTCCTTTTGGTTCAAGAAGTGGAATATTTGGGTCATATTGTATATCATGAAGGTTTCAAAGTGGACCCTAACAAAATTAAATCTATGATGGAATGGCCAATTATGAAAACCTTGAAGAATATTAGAGGATTCTTAGGATTGAAGGGATATTACTGCAACATTTTTAAGAATTATGGTTAAATAGCAATACCTCTAATAGCATTATTAAAAAAGGAGGAATTTTCTTGGACTCGAGAAGTAACCAAATCTTTTGAAAAGATTAAGGAGGCTATGTGTAAGACTCCTATATTGGTTACACCTAACTTCACAAAAACCTTTAGTTTTTAATGTGATGCCTCAATACATGGAATTGGTATAGTTTTAATGCAATAAGGAATTCCAATTTCCTTTGAAAGTAGCCATCTTAAAGGAAAAAACTTACTCAAACCCATTTATGAAAATAAAATAATTGTCATATTACATGCAGTTAATAAATTGAACCCTTACCTAATAGGAAGACACTTCAAGGTAAAAGCAAATCATGATAGTTTGAAGTACTTCCTGAAACAATGATTATCTTCAGAAGAGAAACAAAAATGGGTTACAAGGATGTTAGTTTATGACTTTGAAATTATCTACGAAAAAGGAAAACAAAATATGGTGGCAGATGCAATTTCAAGGAAAGAAGAAGACACAGAGGGTTTATCATGTTCTATTTCCATTCCACAATCTGATTGGGTGTAAGAAACAAGGATAGAATGGAAACAAGATCAAAATTTATGCAATATCATTCAACAACTACAAGAGGACTCAAGTGCATTAGATAAATTTGTGTGGAATAATGATTTATATTGGTATCAAGATCACTTATATTTATGCAAGAATTCTAAAATCAAACATAGGTTCCTTTTGGAATTTCACACTTCTCCTATAGTAGGACATTTACGATTCTTAAAAACTTACCATGTGATCAAGAAGTACTTTTTTTTGAAAAATATATTAAAATCGATGTTCAAAATTTTGTGGTTGAATGTGTGATTTTCCAACATAATAAGGGAGAGACAATCAAGACCCCAAGTCCCCTAAAACCATTAGCTATACCAATTCAATGTTGAGAAGAGGTTTCAATGGATTTTATTACAGGTCTCACCAAGTCCATAGGAAAAAAATGTCATCATGGTAGTATTGGATTGACTAAAAACGTATGCCCATTTTTGTTCTCTTTATCATCCTAATTTTGAATCAAGTACAATAGCCACAACATTCACGGAAACAAATCAAAATATGCATGGAACCCCTCATTATTGTAACTAACAGATATCTAATTTTCACTGAAAAAGTTTTGGACTAAATTATTTTATTGTTTGGATACTCAATTTTCTCACAATTCCTCTTACCATCCTCAATCCAATGGGAAAATTGATATTGTGAATAAATTCCTATCAGGGTATCTTCATTACTTTGCATTTGATAAAAAAATATAATGGATCAAGTGGTTTCCCTTGGAAAAATGGTGGTACAACACAGCATTCCATCCTTCATCAAAAATGTCTCCATTTATGGAACTTTATGGATATTCATCCTCTATCCATCCCATCACACTTGAAAGGGAAAGTGATTTCCTCCTAATTGTTTGTGTTTTCCTTCATTATACACACCCATTTAATGTGTCTTATTTTCAAAAAAAATGCCATCCTCTATCCTCTTTTCTTGGTCTTTGATTACTCTAGCCTTGGAGATAATACCATAATATTTGACATATACATCCTCCAGATGGAGTTCAAGCTCTTCAAATATATTCTAGTGAACTTCTCGAATATTGTCTTATTTTTATTTTTGAATTTGAAACATGACCCCATCTATCAA
>JZKD02S1642264.1:141694-153401 GCA_000966675.3 Picea glauca
TCGAAGCCCTGAAAACGCAGGTCAAGTTGACCTAGGGTTTTAGACACCTAGGGTTTTGGGTAATTAGGGTTTTGACACCTAGGTTTCGACCTAAGGCTATAGGTGAGGGACTATACTATATAAATAGAAGTCAAGAGGACCTAGGTCGGGTCGGTACTAGTGTTGGGTATTGATATTGATTTTTGTTGGTTGAGAGATTATTGTACTGTGAAAGCGAGGAGTGTTGAGAGTGAGATCCTCTGGTATTGTAAGATCTTCAGTTGGGTGTGAATATCAAGTCCTAAAGCTAGGTGCGCAGGAAGGTGGGAGATAGAGAGAAGAAGAGAGAGAAGATATGATGACCAAGAGCACAGATCAGAACTGTAAGCTTTACCTTAATATATCATAAGCACAGTTCTATGGATGTAGCCCTAGAGAGAGGGTGAACCACGTATATTTTGTGTTTTATGTGTGATTGATGCCTGGATATTTGTCATTGTTATATTGTTATTTGCATTATTGTGTTAGATCAGATGTATAGCTGCGCAGAGTAGATCTAGCTGATAAGAGATATATGAATGTTGTATTATTGTTGTATAAGTTCCACTTTATATTCCCCTGGTTGTAGACATATATGTCCTGCAAACTCCCTCTGAGCTTCTTCAGGTGAGACTGCATTTTCTTCGCAGGTGTTTCCGAAAGGGACATTAGCTAGGGCTTATTGGTGCGCTCTTGGAGTGAACCCTGGGTCTGCCCCTGTGCCAACAAATGGTTTTGTTGCCAGGATAGGAATCTGTTTAAGGGAATGTCAAGGTGGTTCCCATCGAAGACCGAGATTCAAAAGTGGATAGAGGATCAAGAGAGGGACTTCGTTGAAGCCCAAAACAAGAACCCTAAACTGAGTACTGAATATTGGCTACAAAGATACATCTTCACCGACATTCACGATATCTTCTTTGGGGTAATCCACTAAGATTTTTTTGAATGGTTGGTTAGGTTAGTCGATACCTAGTTCGATATTAGATCTAGACCTCCTGTGGTTTAGACGTCGACACTGATCCAGAAGGTCAAGAGAGTTGACAACGTTGTGTCCAGAGTAGTAGATAATTGGTTTGATAGTACCATTGGAGGGTATATCACCGAGTTTGTTGTTGACAGAACAGAATCGTATAGCCAAGCCGAGAGATACTTTTTCAAAGGACCTAGAGGAAAATTTTTGCACTTTCTGAAGCTGAGAATCAAGATACTCTTGCATGAAAACCACATAATGAAGATATAGTAGATTGGTCAGACCTGAAAAGGATAATGTTCAAGATCTCAAACAGCGACAGTGACACAGAAGCAAGACATGCACGCAGTGGGAAAGTATTTCGAGGGGTTCACCTTGAGAACTTGTTTAAACAAAACTACGGAGAAGAGGGTTTCTACAGTGGAGAAGAGATAGATCTAACCAACGAAGAACATTCAGAGCCCACCAGAACAGAAGAAGGGGAAGCTGAAGAACTTCGCCAAAGCAAGCCAAAAACCTCAGGAACTGCATAGACTATTGAAGTAAGTAACATTAATCTTCCTATTGTCTCAAAAGTAATTAGCGGTCAGAATAATCAGAACCACCAGAGTCCTCAAAGAACTATTACTGGTGGCTTAGAATATACTAAGACAAGAATCCTAGTCATCTCTATGGCAGATGAAATGAGGCTCCCTATATTTAGAGGAGATGGATCTGAAGATCCAGATTAGCATTGGTTTCTATGTGAATCCATATGGAATATTAAAAGTATCATCGACGAAGCCATCAAGAGAACCCAGTTTAGCACTACGCTAAGGGACCATGCACTGAGATGGTACATAAAACTTGTCCAAGGACTGGCATAGCCTAAGCCACTGAACGAGATCAAGAATGTGTTGATTGCAGTTTTTAAGAAACCTAAGTTGGAGTCACAATGTATTACAGAGCTAAAAGAGATCAAACAAAAGGTAGCAGAACCTGTTCGGCAGTTCGACCAAAGATTCAAGACCCTAACAGGCCGATTAACTTTTTAGATCCCTGATGAACAGAACAAAGAATGGTTCATCGTTGCATTGTTACCACACATCAGAGTCCCCCTGATGCAGCCGAAGATTGCATCGTAGGAAAAAGATTTGGAAATTGCCATGAAGCTTGAATCAGCACTTATGGGAGAATCGAGCTCAGGCATGAGCCAAATCTTGAGTCAGCTAACCAGTTTGTCTTTACAGGTTGAGGATATGAAGAAAGATAAGGGAAAAGAAAAAAGGGAAGATGTCTGGAGTGTGAGATGAAGATCAGAAGGTCATGATAAGGAACATTGTCCCTTATTCCATGAGTATTTGGCCTCAGGAGCATTGAGCCCCTTGAAGCAAGTTAACCTGCCCTAGTGCGATGTGTGCATAAATAGACATCACCCAGGTGATTTTTATTACATTCAGAAGTATGGTCATACACCCACTAAATTGTAATGCACATTCTATAAATCAGTAGGGCACGATGATAGAGATTGTAGAGCTTACGATCTCATGCATGAGAGGTCAAGAGACATATACAAGATTTAGGGTGAAGTACAAAAAGAAGGAAATACTCTACAATACAACTCTCCAGGGAGAGGAAACTTCACTCCTCCAGTGGATACAGAGGAATAGGACGAAGAGGATGGATGGGTTGAGGCCGAGGACAAATAATCTATTATAATTGCGCACAGCTGGGACACTTAGCAAGGGATTGTTAGAACCCTTGCACAACCTGCAGTTATTGTAACTCTTTCAAGCACGTCATAGAAGAATGCCCTATCCTACTGGCTAAGCTTCAGGAAAGACGAGGACCCCAGCAG
Organism: Picea glauca; assembly: GCA_000966675.3. Classification (NCBI taxonomy): domain Eukaryota; kingdom Viridiplantae; phylum Streptophyta; class Pinopsida; order Pinales; family Pinaceae; genus Picea; species Picea glauca. Next base: position 144,520 of record JZKD02S1642264.1, read on the forward strand.
AAACTAGAAGTATAACTGATATATGTATAACCTCAAGGAACTGAACCTAGAGTCATTGTCATTACCCGAGGAGGCGCTACTACAGGAGAGGATAGAACAACCCAAAGAAAGATCACAGAAGAGTCAGGTATAAGGAAAGTTGAGGAGAAGACTCAGGCTTTTGATGCAAACAAAGAAATATGAATCTTTGAGGAAGCAAGACAATATTTCAAGAGGAATCAAGGATCCTCATCTAGAGCGCAACCAGAAGTAAAAGAGTACGGAATGCCTCAGGCATTTGATCAATCGGTTGCGCATAAAGAAGGAAAAGAGGTAAGTACGCTCATCGAATTTTTGTACACTTGTCTTAAATTAATTCAGGATGAGAAAGCTATACAAGAGTTACAAAACCTAATCAGGCAGTATAAGCTAGGAAAGGTAGACCCCTTGCTGAACAGGGCAGTACACCAGATTTCTATGAAGAGAAGAACAAAAAAAGAATTACATTTGAATGCTCAAATAGGAGATTATGATATAGACTATGTGGTCCTCGACTTAGGGTCAGAGATCAATGTCATGACGAAGAAAACTTGGGCACTGATGGGAAAAACCAAGATGGTATATTCCCCTATTAGGCTTCGCATGGCTAATCAGCAAGTTGTCAGCCCATTTGGACGATTGGAGCATGTCCCTATGGACATTGACAGGGTTAGAACCTTTGTAGACTTCACGGTAATTGAAATTGTTGATGATAGCTGCCCTTACCCTGCATTACTAGGAATTGATTGGGCCTTCAACAATTCTACTATGGTCGATTTAAAGAAAAGACGCATGATATTTGAAGGAGATGGCCTTAGGTTCATTGAACACTTAGATCCAGATGAAGGTCCACGGTATACATATCCCATCAGAGAAGAATACTACGCATATGAGTTGGAAAACATCTACAAATTAACAGCCAGACAGCAGGATTGCATGAACCCTACTACCAATGGGAATCTAAGCTGGCAAAGTGACAGCGCATGTTCATCAAGTTCAGAAGAAGCGTTGTACAACTGGCAGAACCAGATGTATGAAGTATCCACAAGGAGATGTGCTCGACTAACCAGAGAAGTTCGCTGGATTGGTACTACAACAAGTAACTTACCTACCTTTGATGGTCTGAATCCTTTAGAATCCCTCTTGATGGAATTTGAAACAATTTTACTAGCACAACAGAGGTTGTTGGCTATGGGCGAGGCTCTAAAAGCTACACCAGCAAGATGGTGGGGGACATATAAAAGCAATATCAAAAACTGGACACAATGTCGAACCTTGATGACAGCGTGGTTTTTAGCACAAGTAGGAAGCAGCGAAGTGAGGTACACAGGTCGAAGTTTCCCAAAGGACCATGTACAAAGCTGCAAAGAGGCCTGGAGTGACATTCCTTGAGAACAATGGGTACACAGATTCATTAACACGCTGGATACAACCCCTATTAACTAGTACCTTCAAGCATAGATGTGCCTTATCACCGCAGATTGGGAAGGTATGCTTCAGAATTTTCTAACCACCTTTTTGTTTGAAATTGAATTACCCTCAGTAGATCAAGCATTAAATATTATGAGGCACAAAGTATTTAAAGAGTCATATAGCCTCCCTTTGGAGCAAGAAGAGGACGAATGGACTACGCCATTCCAGATATTACAAGGATGTTACAACATTAATGTCAACGAAGATGATGATCCAAGGAAGGTAAACATTGTTGAGACAAAAGGCCACAGGGATGTGGAAGGACTGGGAATTTAACTACCATTCATTGGATAACCGATCAAGATAAAGAAATTTAATATTGGGATAGAGGAGACACCGAAGCTTGCCAATGTCGGAGATTACTGGGATGTTGCTACCATTGACAAAATTACAGAATTACTACACGAGTATCAGGATTTATTTCTGACCAAGTTCACTGATATGAAGGGTATCAAAGGACCCATGGGAGAAATGAGAATACCTTTGAAACTAGATGTGAAGCCAGTCAAGAAAAGACCCTATAGATTGAACCCGAAATATAAGGAAAAAGTGTAGATTGAGCTCGACATAATGCTGGAAGCAGGGATTATTGAACCTGTCGAGGAGTCGGAGTGGATCATCCCTATGATAGTACAAGACAAGAAGACAGGCGATATCATAATATGTGTGGACCTCAAAAAGCTAAATGATTCATGTTTGCATGACCCCTTCCCTACACCATTCACAGATGAAGTATTAGATAATGTGGGAGGCCAGGAGGTATATTCTTTTACAAACGGGTTTTCAGGATACCATCAAATCCGGATTGCCAAGGAGGACCGCCACAAAACCACATTTGTAACAGAATGGGGATCCTACCAATACACAGTGATGCCATTTGGGCTGAAGAATTCCCCAGCCGTCTTTTCTAGGGTGGTGGTCGAAGCGTTCAAAGAATTTTTGCATAAGTTTTTAGAAGCCTATTTTGATGACTGGACTATTTTTAGTTTGCTGAAAAATCATGTTGAATGTCTAAGCCTAATGTTGGATAAATGCAGGAAATGTCAAATTTCTTTGAATTTGAAGAAGTCCATATTCTTCTCACCATTTGGAGTATTATTAGGTCATATTGTATGCAAGCAGGGATTGTTGGTGGACCCATCCAAAATTGTAATTATAGTTGATTTGCCACCTCCTACCTCAGTCAAACAATTGCGCATTGTGCTATGACATACTGGCTATTACAGGAAATTTATCAAAGGATATGCTCAGGTTACTGTGCCAATGGAGAATTTATTAAAGAAAGACTGTCAGTTTGGTAGGACAAAAGAATGCCAGCATAGCTTCGACACACTGAAACAAAAGATGGTGTCTGCACCTATTCTGGTCTTTCCAGATTGGAGCCAAGAATTTCATGTGCATGTTGATGCATCTTCCATTGCATTAGGAGCAGTACTAGCACAACCTGGAGAAGGGGACATTGATCATCCATTATAATTTTCCAGCAGAAAGCTATCTACAGCTGAAATCAACTACACTACTACAGAGAGGGAATGATTAGCCATGGTGTATGCGCTACAAAAATTCTGCCATTTCTTACTAGGAGGACACTTTAAAATGTTTATTGATCACTCTATGTTGAAGTATCTGGTCAACAAGACAATGTTGGGGGGCTGAATATGAATATGGCTTCTCCTATTTTAAGAATATGATTTTGAGATCATAGTTAAGCCAGGAAGAATGAACAAGGAACTTGGCCACTTGTCGAGGTTGGAACATGGTGAAGAACCCACCAGTCTGGAGGATACACTACCAAATGCACAGCTGCTCGCCATCGGGAAGATGGATGACCACTTCATAGACATAGTCCAATTCCTGTCAACAAGAATGGCTCCAAGTGAGTATACAATTTCCCAGAAGAAACAGCTAGTGGTGCGTGCTGCAGACTTTTCACTAATAGTTGGTCAGCTATATAATATGGGACCCGATCAAATACTAATCAGATGTGTGATGGAGGCAAAGCACCCACTGATCCTCACAAAATCTCATGAAGGCATCGCAGGAGGACATTACGCAGGCAAAGAAACTGCGCAGAAGATTCTGCGAGCTAGCCTTTGGTGGCCTACTTTACACAAAGATGCTAAAGAGTATACTAGAGCCTGTGATGTATTCCAAAGAGTTTTAAAACCATCCAAAAGAGAAGAAATTCCACTAGCACCGCAGATGACCCTACAAGCATTTGAAAAATGGGTCATTGACTTCGTGGGACCTATAAACCCACTAGGAAAGCACAATGGAGCAAGGTATATTATCACTGCAACAGAATACCTGACTAAATGGGCTGAAGCAAGAGCAATCAAGGACTGTAGTGCAACTACAGCCGTTCGTTTTATATTTGATGACATAATAACCAGGTTTGGATGCCCTAAGACCCTGATGAGCGATCAAGGCACTCATTTCATCAACAAGACAGTTGAGGCCCTAACTGAAGAATTTGCAGTCCACCATCAGAAGAGTACACCTTACCATCCACAAGAAAATGGAACAGTTGAAGAATTCAACAAAATCTTGGAGACAGAATTGACAAAGATTTGCAGTGTGAACAGGGATGACTGGGATTTAAGAGTACCAGCAGTACTATGGGATTATAGAACCACTTGTAAGAAATTAACAATGGAAACCCCTTTCAAGTTGGTTTATGGTCTTGAAGTTGTTGTCTCGATGGAGTACTTGGTACCGAGCTTAAGAATTGTTGCATTTACAGACATGGATGACACTGGCATTGTTCGTGAGAGGCTTTCCCAGCTGGTTGAACTAGAAGAAGACATATTTATGGAAGGATTCCATCAACAGGTACAGAAGGAAAGAGAGAAGGCCTATCATGACAGACACATCAAGAAGAAGAAGAAGGCATTTAAGAAAGGTGATTTAGTACTAGTGTATGACAGTAAATTTATAAGACACCCAGGGAAGTTCAGAATGCATTGGCTTGGACCATATGAGATCGCCTATGTTACAGAAGGAGGAGCTGTGCAATTGAAGACATTGAAGGGAGAATGGAAAGAGGCATTAGTAAATGGAAATCGGCTAAATTTGTACTATGACAACTAGCTACCTTGCAACTCATAGTAAAATAAAAGGAGAAAAGGGTCTAGGTACCAAGTGCAGTTGAAACTAGGTACCAAACACAGAAAAGACAGTCTGCACAAGGATGGGAAGGACACATGAAGCAGAAAGCAAAGGCTACACTTTGCAGTCCAAAATCGAAGTGATATGGAAGGATCAGAACTAAAGTGCCTTGGGACGAGTCACAGGTAAATTTTGGGGGCATGTTGGCCCTTGGTTATGGAATAAAGCAAAGATCGAGGAATAAAAGGTCAAACACGAACCGCGCGGGAGACACAGTGATTGTCCCTAGGTCGAAGTAAGCAAAAGAGAAGAAACGATGGAGCGAAGCATGAAAAAGAAATTCCTTGAAAGAGGAGATCAGGGATGATAGATCAACAAGAGAAAATAATCATAGACAACTCATCAAGCAGAGAAAGCCACCATTGGATGCTTTGACCACGCGAGAAGGGAGGAAAGATAGGTTGGCGAAGCCCTGAAAACACAGGTCAAGTTGACCTAGGGTTTTGGGTAATTAGGGTTTTGACACCTAGGTTTCAACCTAAGGTTGTCGGTGAGGGACTATACTGTATAAATAGAAGTTGAGAGGACCTAGGTCAGGTCGGTACTAGTGTTGGGTATTGATATTGATTATTGTTGGTTGAGAGATTATTGTACTGTGAAAGCGAGGAGTGCTGAGAGTGAGATCCTCTGGTATTGTAAGATCTTCAGCTGGGTACAAAGATCAAGTCCTGTAGCTGGGTGCGCAGGAAGGTGGGAGACAGAGAGACGAATAAAGAGAAGATCTACTGACTAAGAGCGTAGATCAGAACTATAATCTTTACCTTAATATATCATAAGCATAGTTCTGTGGACGTAGCCCTAGAGAGAGGGTGAACCACGTATATTTTGTGTTGTATGTGTGATTGATGCATGGATCTTTGTCATTGTTATATTGTTAGTTGCATTATTGTGTTAGATAAAATGTATAGCTACGAAAAGTAGATCTAGTCGATAAGAGATATATGAATGTTGCATTATTGTTGTATTAGTTCCACTTGATATTCCCCTGGTTGTAGACATCTCTGTCCTACAACCCCCCTCTGAGCTTATTCGGGTGAGATTGCATCTGCTTCGCAGGTGTTTCCGAATGGGCCAGTAGCTAGGGATTATTGGTGCGCTCTTGGAGTGAACCCCGGGTTTTCCCTTGTTCCAACAAAGAGGGAACTAGAACCAGCATCAAAATCAGAACTAGAACCTACATATGATAGCAGCTGATGAGCACGACGATCAACCTAGAGTAGCATTTATGACGCACAGTGGCACAAGAACTGGAGTGGATGCGACAAAAAAGGGAAAATGGGTTGAGTAATGGATAAGGAAAGCAATTGATCCTATGACAACATTTAACCCACAGAAAGAGAAAGAGACATACAAGCAAGCCAAAGAGGATATATTAGGACCATACTGGATAACAACAACCTCAAAGACACCACCAATCTATGATATGTCGTCAATTTATGATCGCACCATTCCATAAAGGCCATTCGAAAAGGTAAATACTTTGAAATACTTTATGAAGAGTTGTTTAGAGTTGATTCAGGATGAAACAACGTTGAACGCACTGCGTGGGATGATCGATCAGTTTACCCAAGACAGACAAGTACCTATAACACAAAGATAAGTGAACCAAGTATTGTGCAAGAAGAGAACAAACAGATTATTCATATTAAAGGTGCATATAGTAGAGTATGACATGGATAATGTCAGCTTGGACTTAGGATCGAATGTAAATTTTCATCCAAGACAAACGTGGGAAATGATGGGAAAATCAAAGTTAGTTTGGTCAATTGTTCAGTTGAGGTTAGCCAACCAGCATAAGATAATACCGATCGAGAGACTGATAGGAGTACATAGGAATATAGATAGAGTGTGCAATGTAGTTGACTTTGAGGTTATTGTGATCATGGATAACATACATCCATATCCAACGTTTCTTGGACTGGACTAGGATTTTGAAAACCAAGTGATTATTAACTTGAAGAAAAGTCTAGAAATTACTTTTGAAGAAGGCTTAAAGTTCATTGCGCCATTAGACCCCGCAGAGGGAAGAAGATATGTGGATCCCATGAGAAAGGAAATCGATAACATGTATAATATGACCACACGCATGGATGACTACGCCAATATTACTATGGATGGTGTGTTTAGTTGAAGAAGCATTTGTTATTATGCATCATATTCAAAGGAAGGACTTGAACATTGGTAGCATGGGTTGCACAAAGTATCAACCAGAATATGTGCTTGTATTACTCGCTCTTTGCGTTGGATCGGAACAGAGGTACATGATACACCGAAGTTTGATGGATTAACTGAGGTAAGTTCTTTTGTCAATGAATTTGAGTTACATATAACCAAATAGAAAATATTTTTGGCATTAGATGTTGCACTAAAATAAACCCCAGCGAGATGGTGGGGTACACACAAGGAAGGAAGAAAGGATTGACAGCACTGTAAAAGGATAATGCAGATTATATTTTGAACAGAAGAAGTTATGCGCAAGTATACAGTGAGGAGCAGTCTTACAGATGATGATGCACAGTGTATGACAACTTGGAGACATGTGTTGAAGTAGAAATGAATGCACAGTTTCATACATACACTTGAGATGGTTTCCAAGAACTGGTATCTAGAGCTAGAAGTGCGTAGAGGGACAAATAACAAGGAAGAGCTCACCCAGAATTCAAGGTAACATTTAGTTTTGAAGTTGAGTCACCTTTAGTAGATGTAGTTCTGCAAGCAATTAGAATTAATATTTGTATGAAATAAGATCAGATATAAATAGAACATGCCTATAATGTGCACAGAGAATCTGCGATGGTCCATAAATTACTAGAATGTTATAATGTTACTAAAGAATATTAAGAGGAAGAAGACCGAAGGAATTTGAAAATATCGTATATTGAATGGGTGCACAATGTAGTAGGTATAAGACTTGAATTTTATGCATATGTGAAGCCATTAAGAGTACGCAAAATGAATATTGGCACGAAAGAGAAACCTAAGTTCACGAACATTGGTGATTATTGGAATGATGAGATTATTCAAAAGATTGTAGACCTACTGTGTGAATATCAAGATATCTTTCTGACAACCTTTTCAGAGATGAAGGGGATATCTTGGGAATTGGCCAAGATGAAGATCCCATTAAAACTAGATGATAATCCAGTAAGACTAAGACCTTATAAATTGAATATGAAGTACTAGAAAGTAGATCTTGTCAGAATGATAGAAGCTTGTATCATTGATCCTATCATAGAGTCTAAATGGATAAGTCTAATGGTGGTTCAAGATAATAAAACAGGGGGTATTATAATTTGTGTCGACCTAAGGAAGTTGAACAACGCATGTCTACATGACCCTTTTTTACCCCCTTTACAGACGAAGTGTTATAAAACATAGGAGGGAAGGAGGCCTACTTGTTCACCGATGGGTTTTTAGGTTATCACTTGATCAGGATTGCGTCAGAAGAAAAACATAAGATGGCCTTTGTGATATAAGGGGGAAGATACCAATACACTGTGATGCCATTCGGGTTAAAGAATGCACCTACTGTGTTTTCTAGAGTAGTCGTTGCATCCTTTAAGGAGTTTATTCATAATTTTATTGAAGTGTACTTAGATGATTAGACTGTGTTTATCCTATTGAAATATCACACAGAAAATCTATGATTGATGCTTGATAGATGAAGACAATATCATATATCATTAAATTTGAAGAAGTATATTTTTTGTGCACCATTTGGGATATTGCTAGGTCATGTGGTATGTAAGCAAGGTTTGTTAGTTGATCCTTCCAAGACAACAATAATTGTCAATTTGCCACCTCCTTAATCAATGAGACAGTTGATAACAATGTTGGTTTATACTGGATATTACATGAAATTTACTAAAGACTAAGCACAGATTACGGATACAATAGAAAATTTATTGAAGAAAGAAACTAAGTTCTAGTGGAATGAAGACTGACAGTAGGTTTTGGACCTATTGAAGAAAAAGTTAGTCATTGCACCCATTCTGGTGTTCCCGGATTGGAAGAAATAATTTCATGTTCATGTGGATGCATCATTGATAATGTTCGATGCGGTGTTATCCCAACCAGGAGAGGGAGAGTTAGACCATCCAATTTCCTTTTCTAGCAAGAAGTTGTCGACTACAAAGAAGAATTACATGACAACAGAAAGGGAAGGATTGGAAATGGTGTATTCCTTACAGCAGTTCAGAAACTACTTATTGGGGTCCCACTTC
>JZKD02S1642275.1:17055-31674 GCA_000966675.3 Picea glauca
CTTGGGATTTATCCTCCTAAGTTTCTTCCTAAATGGTTTTTGATCTTCCTTTATGGGAATTCTGTGTTGTATGATGCTGGTATCATAGGCTTTCAAATCTTCATAGCCCCAGGCACAAACATCAACATATTCTTTGAACAGTTCAATGTATTTGAGTTTTTGTTCTGGGGGTAAGGATTTGGACAGTTTGATCATCCTAGGCCTCTCTTTGGTCCCTATATTACATTCTTCTACCTCTTGTCTGTGTGCTTCAATTTTGGGTTTCTTAGCTACGTCATCACTGTCAAACAAGTCTTCTAAAGGAACAAGACCTCTAGGAAAAATATTGCTTTTCAACTGTAAAACGTCAACATCCGATTCATCATCCCCTAATTCTTCTGATTCTATGATATTTACACTATCACTTTCAAAATCCAAACTATTTACATTTTCGTCTTCATTATCTAAATCTATATTAGTACATTCAAAATCATTTTTACATTGCAGAAAGTCATCAATATGATCATCGTTTCCAAACACTTTCCAGTACCTGATATTTTCTGGTACTGTAGGTCTACATTTCACTTCAATAGTATATGGGCGAGTCGCGCGGAAGGGGATCTTACAGGTGGATGCTGACGTAGCTAATCCATCAGCCAGGATATTCTGCCCTCTCAGCATTACCTACAGGTCAACTTCGGTAAAACACCTCAAGGCATCAAAAACCGCATTCATGTAGGCTCTAAGGTGTGGATGTTTGGCAGAGTACTCACCTTTGATTTGCTTGATTATTAATTCAGAATCACCCCTCACCATTATCTGCTTAGCACCAACTTTTTTCAACAGTTTCAGGCTGAGCATTAAAACTTCATACTCGACAACATTGTTAGTGCACTGGAAATTTAACTTGTAGGAATGATTTTCTGAGTACCTATTTCTGTGATTATGCAGCCAGACTCCAGCTCCTGCTCCTTCTTTACTCATAGCTCCATCAAAATCCATACTCCAAAAGTCAGCGGGTAACTCTTCAGTTATCACGTTCTTCATTTTTTCTACCTCAAGGCTCTCTGGGCCTTCATTTTGACCAGATAGGTCTTCCATCAGTTGAGTGTCTCGCTCTTCTGTATCACCATCATTGTACAAGATGAATGAATCTAGATCAGAATGTGCAGAGTAAAGGGGGTAATTGTGAGGTTTATCTTGGCTACTGACCATGTACTTCATCAATGTTTCTCTATATAACCTCCTTTGTTGCCCAAACACTGGGATAGTGGCGTAAGACATATCAAGTTCTAGGGTTCCTTTCAACTTAGCTCCCCAAGACCTGGAGAGAAACATTCCATACTTAGGCGGGATGTCTGCAACCACTACGTCTATTACCATGCTTTTTGAAGGGATTTGAACCAGGGTGATACATAGGTCTTTGATTAAACCAATACATTTGACTTTGTTGGAGTCAAATGAGTGTAAATCCTTGTATGGTCTGGTGACCTCCAGTCCCAGTTTTTCCATTACTGATTTAGGCATCAGGTTATGTGAGGCACCTGAGTCCAGCATAGCATTATGTAATATCAAGCCGTGTATGTTTAAACTGATGTAAAAGGGAGCTACATCACTGGTATCGTCTCGATCGTCTACTTCGGGTCCGAAAAGAAGTTCGGGATGATCGTCAGTAAGGTTCACAATGTCGGAATGAGTCACTGATCCAATAGTCAAGGCCTTGGTGCCTATGTCAGGTTCAATGGCCAGTGCTTTTATTACCTGTGAACGATACCCGTCTCTGGTCATCAACTCTGCGAGTGGGATGGGAATTTTTATTTTTGCCAATTCCCCTTCAAGGCTAAAGGGTGTAAGAGATCTACCTTGGATCATCAATTCTGATTTATCTGCCATGTTCTTTGGCTCAGAAGTATTCGACGGGTTAACATGTGAAGCATCCGGTTGTGATGTTCTTTTCAGAATGGTGATGTTTTTCTTCAAAGGAGCGTCGGATTTACTCTTCTCAGAAATCTTCTCGACAGTAGTTTTCTCAGGAGTCTTTTCAGGGGTTTTCTTGGTTTCGACTGTCTTCTGTGTTTCGGTCGTCTTCTTAGAAGAAGTCCCTTCTGTCTTCGAACTCCCTTCTGCCTTCTTTCTACGCATATTGTACTGCCGGTGTACTTCCAGAATAGCATTCTCAAAGGCCTGTTGTTCTGCATCTTCGGCTTCTTCACTTACCTTTGTTTGATTTAGCAAAAAGAGTTCCTACTCTTCCTGGGTGAGGAAAATAGCCTCATTGTCATGAATTCCCATGAGGTTAATGTGTGTGTCTTCCAGCTCTTCAATCATTTCTCCCCCTTCATCAGCATAATTTTCTTGCAGGGGAGATCTGATCGACTGATCAGGACCTCTCTGATCCCTTTGATCTCTTTGATCCCAAGGATCTCTTTGTCTGATCTGAGGAGGATTTCTCCTAAAGTTGGGGTTCCGAACATGAGGCACAGGTGTGTTATCTCTCGGAGGGTTCCTGTCTGACACACTCACTCTTTCCAACATTATTTCTAATGTTCTGAGCATAGAATCCCATTTGGAATCAACGTTCGACGTGGATGGTTCTTCCTTGATCGTGACTCTCCTTTCTAACCTCTGTCGTGCTCTTTTTTCTAATAAATTGGCCTCTACACTAATAGCACTTTTCTGCATGTCCTCTAGAGTGGCAACATTTCTTTCTCTTAATTGGTAAGACATGTCAGCATCAAATCCATCAGGGAATTTAATCAATGCCAGACCTTTGGGAGGTTTGATTTCAGTTGGGATTGCATTATACAGGTTGTTAAAACGGGTGCAATAATCTTGGATCGTCTCACCTTGGTCTCTCTTTATATTCTCGTACTCTCATAGTATCTGGAGAGGGTTTTTATTTACCTCCCATCTGTCAAGAAAACTTCTTTGGAACACGACAAGGTTAGGGATTGAGGCTGCAGGTAAATCTTTGAACCATTTTTTAACGTCGCCTGTCATACTTTGGGCAAACAATCGCATTTGCATGTCCGCCTCATCAACTTCTTGCAAGTGAAAGTAATCATTCATTTTGTCCACATGTTGTTGGGCGCTTAACTGTCTGGTTGCATCGAACTGTGGAAGTCGTGTTTGGTAGTATTGGGGCATGGCATGTAGTGGCGCAGACAACACCAAAGGAGCATATCAAGCTGCCATGATGGGTGGAGGAGGGGGAACGACAACCTGGATGGTCAGAGAGGTAGTGACTGAAGACGAGGAAGAGGATGGACTGAGCGGTACTGAGGTAGTGATTTGTAGTTTAATCTTGGGAGACAAGACTTCGAGGGTTCGGGGTTGCAACACAGTTGGGTCAAAAACAAGTCCAGTCACAAAAGTTTCAGACCGTGTTCTAACCAGGCTTCGGGGTGGAAAGGTGTCAAGATCAAGGTTTTGAGAGATATCTGGTTCTCCGAAAAAGGGAGGAAACTTATGCAGGGAGGTATGACTCACTGAATTGACTGCTAAGGTTTTTCATCTGAGCAACTGCTCGGGGTTATCTAACACTATCGTGTGTTCCGTGTTTGGATGAGATCGAGTATGGACTTTCTTGGAAGTCAGAACTATTTTTGGGTTTTTATAATATATATATATATATTTTTAAAATTTTAATTTTATGAGTCTGAAAATAATATGTACAAAGTCTAATCAACCTCTAAACATTAATTTCTTCTCAAATATTATCATTCTTTTAGGGGAAAGAAAACATGAAATGATCAATTTTTAGTTCTTTCCCCATTGGATTCGCCATTATGTTAGCACTTTGTAAATTTCCAAGAGGTTGACAAAGAAGGAATCCATAAAGGTAACTTTATCCAACCGCTTTTAAAGCTGGGATCTAGCCCTTCCAGCTTCAGAGAGGGATCTCTCTATATGATTTAGCTTTGTTTTTAATTTAGATATTAGCCTAGGTAAAGGAACAAGTATGTTTTGTTGTAAAAGGGTTCATAAATTGGTTGAGACAGTCTACACATCCATAGGGCTATGGGGTCTGTATTTAATTAAATATGAGAAACAACCAGAAACGCCAAAGAAGACTTTCACAGGGCGAGATAATGTACTCAAATGGATCTTTTAGTAATTTAAAGAATGGACAGAAGAAAGATAAGAAAAATAACTTCGACTAACAAGCAGTTAAGAATTTCTTAATCGAAGATATCAGAAGATAAACATTAAAATCTTTAGAATCAGAAACAGGGTATGAAAGATAAATCCCGCAACATTACGTTACTCTTAAATATTAGTTCTAGAAAACAAAATGATTACAGAGAAAGAAAAACATTCAACTTAGAAAATTAACATCACCAGTGAACACACGCAAGAATCCTGTAAAAGTTCCTCCTCATTATTAATGGCAGATCTCTTAAAAAATATTACAGTTTGATAGCGATAGGGTGTGAGAATCAACAACCCTCAATACTTCCAAAAGTGAAGTATTTATAATCTCAAAATACAAACGTTCCCGTCATAACTGATCAGAACGTGCTCATTCTATTTTTAGTCTAACTACTTTAACTAATCAAAACTGTTTGATGACTCGGTACAACAGCATGCGGAATTTCTGGGGTAGGTCGTTGGCGAGGTGCCTTCGCAACCTCTTCTGACTGGACAGGTGACTAGATTGTGACAACTCATCTGCTAATCTAATAGATCACAAAGTTCTTCCCATCTGAGATGACTTGGCACTGTGACTTTAAGTAAGCTCCGATACACTTCATCCATGTCTGTATACTTTGCAAATTTTGGCTTAATGAGGAATATGTATCTAATCTCGTGTTGGATACTAATATCCAATTGCAGGGCATCCATGAATGCTTTGCCTGTGATTCTCCCTTGTATCCCTGCAAAATTAGAACTGTCCTTAGACACTTCAACTAATCTCTTCTTGTAATCAAGGAGTGTCATTAGTTTGTCATTAATGACCTTCAGACCGGGTAGGCCTTTCTTTTGGAGAACATCAATCTTATTGAAGAACTTCTGTACTCATTGATCCATGACTTGAATCTTTTCCTCAAGCTGAAGCATTAGACTTCTCTTGGTTAAAACCCTTTTTACCTCAAGTATAGTCTATGTTCTGTCCTCGATTTTTAATTCTTCAAGTTCCTCTCTGGTCTTGGAATTCAGGAACCTGATGATCTCATTTTCTTGTGCTGGCATGTCTCCCAGCTCCACTCTGATTTTCTCAATGGCCTGTTTTCTCCTCTGGAGCAACTCATTTTGTTCAAACATGATTTGAATCATTGGCCAGATTTCATTGATGGACTTGGTGATGTCTGTCCATACAATTTCTTTGACTTAAGCCAAAGTCTTCCCTGCCATTGTTTGCTTTTGGAGCTGCTGTAACTCCTTCCTGAGATGCTCTGTTACCTGCTTTTCTTTGGATAGGCTTGTCTGAAAGGAATTTTTGAGCTCTTGGAGTTTCTCCACTTCTTTCTTAAGACTGTTGATTTCTGTCTCTTGCAGGTTCATTTTCTCCATGGACTTGGCAAGGTCTGTTGTTCCTTCTGGTAGTGACACTGGTGTTGCAGAGGGGATTGTTGTCACTATTGTTGTGTTTGCTCCTGAGATAGGAATAACACTCAATGGAATGAATTCCATTGGTTTCATCTGTTCTTTCTCTTTTAATAATTTTTCTAGCTCAACTTCCATTTCCTTGAGCTGAGCATTCTGCTCCATGAGCAACTTTGGCATCTCATCCTTCTCACCTTCTTTTTCTGCTATCTCCTTCGCATGAGAGTCCTCTGTGGGCAGGAGCTTCAGCTGTTTTCTTAAGGATGTGATGTCAACATTTTTCTTTTTTATCATATCCTCTTCATATTTCACATTGGAAGGATCGTAGCCGATCTTTAAAACCAGCTCCTCCAAGGTCTTAATTTTGTTGTCCTTCACAAAAGATGATATCTTTTCCAGCTTGAGTTGCGTCTGAGCGTTGTTCAATGATACCTGGAATTTTTCTACGGAAGTTGAAGCATGTGCCAATGTGTGAAAAACCATCTCCCCTGTTTGTTTATGTAGATCCATCTGATCTGTTGGGTGCACGTCTTTCACTTGGAATTCGAAAGTGGCCCTCTTGTAGTCTAAAAAAACCCTGGGATTCGGTACCTGTGATTGGAGGTATGCCATGTGCATTCTACCTTTATCTATTTCAAATGCTGACAGCATCCTGTGTTGTGTCGTGGATGACTGCTTCCAAAACTGGGAGTAAGTACTGCTAGTGAGGGTCTGGTTCTTTTTCTTGATCAATTCGTACTTTTCGAAAATTCCCAACTTGGGCACAGTCTTACTCGGTTGAGTATCCAAGGGAGAATCTGTGGATTTCTTCGGTATTGCTGTGGTGATTTCCTTATGTTGGCTCAATCCAAAAGGTAGAATGACCGGTTTGATCCCCGTGGGAGCTACTGTGGTAGGTGGGACTTCTTGTTCTACTGTCGTGTCAGGCGTTGAAACTGTCTTTGGCCTCTTGGTGTGCATCTGGAACTCCTCTGATGACACCTCTATTACAGGAGGAGATGACTCATGTTGGGGCCTCTTCTCCTTGGGGAGCTGAGGTGTGGTAGTGGGTGGCACACTCGTCGAGGGAACCTGCTGTTCCACTTCGACTTGTTGTTCCACGTCCATCAAAGTGTCAGGCACCCATACTGTTTGATTTGCAAATTTCTCGATCTCTGGTTTGGACTCATGAGCATACGGGACATTCTTATTTTTTACCCTCATTTCCGAAATGATCCTGCATGGATCATAGTGCCAGGTGAAACTCGTAAAGAATTTCATCTCCTTCAACATTCTATCTGCTTCTTCTCCTGCGCCTCGACTATTGCAGATGAAAGAACCAATCTGCCCCTTGATTCTCAATTGTTGCTTCTTCTCCAGGGAAACAAAATGAATGTCATCTGAATTCATTATCTGCCTAATATATTCTAATGAAAACATTCTTACCGGTACATATTTTGGCAGCTTGTAGGGTGCCAATTCGCACCCGAAAACTCTAATCTCAGTGTGATTCTGATACAGGAACCCGTCTCCTATCTTTGCATTGTCCGAGAGATGTAGAATTCTCTGGACCTCTTCATTTATTCGTGGCTCAGGCCTACCGCTCAGCATTCTTACCACCGGGTGATAGAACAGATCAATGAAAACCTTGAAGTTGTACTCTGTGGAGTTATGCTTCAGAAGAGAAGTCCATGCTGTGATTGGCTAGGGCCTTCCGTTTGCGTCCATTTTCTGCATGGAGAAACTGAATTTGTCGTCTTGAAAGTAAACGAACATGTACGCCAGTATGGAAGAATATTTGAACATGCCCTCTGTGCCGAAATTCACAAATTGTTCGTGAATATTATCGGCCAAGAAGGTGTTGTAGTGGAACTACGTTGTGGGCTTTTCATCGTCTGAGAAAATGGACAAAAAACCCAGGATGGGCTCATCTACCCATTGGTCGGAATAGTAACCAAGCAAGGCACAGAGGGAAGAAATGATTTGGTTTCCTTTGGTGGAGAACATGGATGAAGGGTAGGGGGGATTGGTGGAAGGGAAAGGAGCGGAAGTGGGAAGGAAGAGCTCGAATATCTGAGCTCTCTGAGGAAAGGTCATTTTCTGATATAGCTCGGTGAGGATTTCTAAATTGAAAGGGGATGCAGATTCAGCACGGGGAATTTGCATCATCTGGTCGATGTCTTTGGGGGTGATGAAGAAAAGGACGTCTCCAGATGAAGAGACGATGGCCCTCTGGTTGGGGATATAGTGGGCTTGGCATTTTAGCGCGAATTCAGGAAAGTGATGTATTTGGGGGAAAAGGTACAGCGGCAAATTGGACTCCCAGAGTCCAATTTCGTCGCTCTGGTCCAAGAACACCTCTCGTAGCCATGACTGGAGGTCTGAAAAATCAAAGTCACAAATGTTATATACGATCAATCGATATTTATCGACCAAGGGGATTTTTTCCAGGTTGACAGGAGGAGGAAGAAAAGGATTCTCTTCTCCTTCCGCTTGTCTTGGCTTTGACACCATTTTAGCAACAGTACCTGCAGTAAAAACGATGTTAGTGGGGTAGACTGACTAGGGATAGACTGACTGTGGATGAAGGTGGCGGAAAAGCGATGGAGGCGTAAGAGTAAAATGTTCTAGTGCGATGGACGAATAGTGAATGAAGAGGGAAAACGGTAATTTTATTTAAAACTGGGTCGGTTGGACGCGGGAAAACGTCCAGCATGACAATGGGTATGTTATCTAGTTATTAATGGACAACGGGCCACTTGGGGGTGATATGGTAGGTGACGGTGGCCAAACATACGGATGGTTGACGTGGATGCTAGGGATTCGAGGTGATGGGAAGTGAAAGTCGCCATAAGGGGTTGGTCATGAGTGGAAAGGGAAAAGGATTGACAACAGGGACTGACCGCAGTTATGGGATGAGACACGACCCCGGGAGAAAGTGGAACAAGTGGACTCAGTGGAGGATGATGTCCATGAGTGATGGGCTGTCAGATAGTATGTGGGGGATAGGACTTCTGGACCAATGGGACAATGCCACATGTAACAAAGGGCCCGCCGAAAGGAATATTAATTCTGGAGCCCCCCCTTTGGTTAAAAGTAGAACACTAGGGGGGGTCCAAAATTCATCGTGAGCCATAGATCTGCGTGCTTATTTCCTAGCCGCAGATCTTAGCGCGCTCCTTAATACTCATTCCGGACCCCCCCCTAGTTAAAAGAAGAATGGTCGGGGGGGTTTGGAATGCGCTGTGAGCCATGGATCTTAGCGCCGTGATTGGAACCATTGATAAGTGCAAGAAACATAGATCAGGAGTGAAAGACGTATGCACTTGGGGAAAACTTAGGATAAAGCCATTTTATGGGTTTTTCTCCACTTTTACAAAGGAACACCACCATGGGACTTTGAACGACTATTTTTTAAGCATTTGGAACATGGTGTAATCTTGATTTCAAGCTGGTTTTAATGGACTTTTGAACAATAAAGAAATTGACCTACATGCTAAGCTATCTTCCTAGGACAATTAACCCAGATTAAACTGTTGGGTTAAGAAATTATTCTACCCAAGGGATATCTGACCAGGATTAGGCAGTCTGGTCAGATTTATTCACTAATATAACCTAAGGTTTATCTGACCAGGATTAGACAATCTGGTCAGATTTATTCACTAACCTAGCAACATTAAATTTAAAAAGAACTTGGCCATGCTTGAAAGGTATGGCCAAGTTACTATTATTGCATGGGGCTTTTCTTTTCAATTCTTTTATGCCCTCTTTTACTTTTCTTTTCTTTTTGTTTCTTTTTTCTTTTTCCTTTTCTTTCTTTTTCTTTTTACAAATTATTTGAAGAATGAAACATCATTTGTCAACAAAATCACTAGATACAGATAATATCCAAGTCATCAATTGATTCCCATAATTTATGGGGTGATAATACACTGTAACCTTAAAACTTTTGTACCATCGAGCATGAATTACGAGGCCACTCTACATTAATTGTATATCCATCCTCGGTTTGTATGCCCATTGAATAGGGTAGGGACCCCCAATCCATATTTGAAATTTATGGTTGGAAATAATTATAAGGCGATTGGTGTCATAACCAAACCTGCACATATAACTTGTTGGTTAACTTTGTTTTATATTATATGGTAGGTCGAGGGTTCAAGCCCCGCCGACCACCACATATCCGCACCCATTTTGTTGGTAAACAGTTTTCATATAGTTCAAAAATCTCACGGATATGGTGTATATATATAGTTTGAAAACCTCTATGTGATATGTTATATTCATCATCCCTTCCGCAATAGGTGTGGGTTATATGGTAAGGTGAATAGAACAATATCCAAGGGTCAATGGCTTAGGCTCTCGACCCTTTTTCCACCCATTACAACTTTACTGTAAATTTAAATACATTATTTACCATAGCTATGTTCAGAACCATTGTGTGGCGTGTTGGAATGGAAGGCTTTGTTAAGTCTTGAGAGGTCATGGAGGTCATGGGTTCGACCCCCATCGACTCCATAAATTTTACATAACTCTAACCAATATTAGCCAATGGGAGGATTCCACATGGTGACTTATCATTGGCTCATACATCCCAGTTGTCAATATTTCATTAGACCACTTGTGCCCACTTGTCAACATGTAATTCATCGACCTAAATGTACAATATGTAGCTAGTCAAATGACAATAACAATGTTCTACATGTTAGCCTTGCAGTGGTGATACGTGTGACCTCTTTTTGCCCACGTACTTTGACCTGTTGCCTAATTGAATGGAACTTTGACCACTTATAACTTTTTCATACGAACTATGTTTGAGGCGACATTTGCATCATTGGAAAGATGACAACGATCTCTTCACATTGATTGTGTTTTTGAGAGAATTTTGGATGATCAAATTTTGAGCATTACTGAACCATTTTGGATCTTCATGGATGTTCTAGATCTTTATGGACCTCTATGAGAATTCTTGGATCCTCCTAGATCATTCCTCCCCATTGGAATACTTTTGGACCTCCAAAAGTTTTGATTACTCAAAAACTAAGTGAGGGTAGAGTTCTCTCACCCTTCCAATCTCCATTGATTTATCTTTACTTGGTTTTAATCCTTTAAGACCAACCCAAAGATATTCCACATCACTTGTTTGTGAATTTCTTATCCTTTTGTCGAGAATGGCATCTTCCTATAGTTCATCCAAATATTCTAGAGTAAAATCATCAATTGCTCGAACCTGAATACTTTCATCTTAATCCATAATCATAGGAGGTTCATAAAGCTTCAAATTCTCAACATTTACTACTGAATACATTTTCATGTAAGATGGTAGATCTAAACAAAAGGAATTAGTACCAATCTTCTCTAATATCTTGAATGGACCATATTAGATTGGCCTTAGATTTTTACCTTCACCTTTCATTCTCTGTTTGTTGATATGTAACCATACGTAATAACCGACTTCAAATTGATGATCTACCTGATGTTTAATGTGCCTTGCCTTATACCTAGCTTGGTTATTCTCCAATTGTTCTTGTAATGCTTGATGTACATGTTGAATATTTTGAATGAACCTTTTAGCTTTATCTATATCATCGTGTCCATGTTCTTTACCTGCTTCTCCAAAAACAAATTCCATAGGTGATTTAGTAAAGTACCCAAAACATACTTCAAAAGGATTTTTCTTAGTAGATTAATGCATGGCATGATTATAGGCATGTTGGATATAAGGTAATTGTTCATCCCATAATTTAGGATGCTTTTTGTAGTATCCTAGAAGTAGATGTACCACTGTTTTGTTCAACACCTATGTCTATCCATCTGTATGTGGATGAAAATGTGTGCTCTTATTCAACTTAGTGTCTATTAGCTCTCATAAATGAGACCAAAATTTTCCCAAAATAGAGAGTATCGATCTAATATAATAGATGTAGGAAGTCCAAAATGAGCCCATACATTAGTGAAGAACATTTGTGTTGTTTGTTCAGTTATGACCTGTTTCTTGCATGGAATTAGAATACACATCTTGTTGAATCTATACACCACAAAATGTAGATAATAATGAATTATATTGGACATCAAAAAACCCCCTACAAAATCCATGGAGACACTTTCCCATGGCTGTAAAGGTACCAAAAGTGTTGTATACAATCCTATATTTTTGTTGCTAGGCTTACTTGTGGCACACATGACACACCATTTTATATACATGGAAATTATCTAATTCATTTGAGGCCAATAAAAATACCTTTTTAGTTGTGCAAGTATCTTACCAACCCCAAAATGACTAGAGATGAGAGATGTATGAACTTCTCTAATTACATTCACTCTTTCATCTCTTGGTATACATAGTTTTCCAAGATAATATAATAAACTGTCATGCATATAATAATTTGAATTTTCACTCTAGTGATTTATTGCATCATATACTTCTTTAAAATCATCATCCCTAGCATATTTCTCTACATAGATTTCATGTTCTAAAGGATTATACCTGAGAATTATGGATGCATTAATTATTGTACTTAACAACATATCTGCAACCTTGTTATGAATACCCTTCTTATACTTGATTACTAGATTAAATTTATATATAAAACACATCCACCTTAAGTGTCATGATTTTTGAAGCTTGGTATATGACTACAAATACTATAATGGGTGATGATTGATATGAATTATTGTCTCCTTTACCATTAAGTAATGCTTCCATTTATTTACACCTTGTACCAATGCATACAGTTCCTTATCATATGTTGGATAGTTAATCACATCTTGAGTGAAAGTCTCATAATGATAATGTATAGGTTTACCTATTTTCATCAAGACAATGTCCATGTCATATCTGCTTGCATCGGTTTGAATCTCAAATAGATCTTGTAGATCCGCCAGAGCCAAAACTGGTGCGTCGCTTATCTTTTCATTCAATGTCTTGAAGGCCTTATGTTGTTTGCATCCCCATTGAAAGACTGATTTAACACTTTTTAATGCATGTAGATGTGTTTTTATGTATGAGAAATTAGCAATGAATTTCCTCCAGTATTGTACTGCTCCTAAGAAGCTCCTGACTTCGGTGGAAGTAGTTGGCTTGGGCCATTTCTCAATGGCTTCTTCCTTTGCCAGATCTATCTTTAATTGACCATTCCCTACAATGTAACCAAAATATACCAAAGAGTTTTTACCAAATTGACACTTAGATAACTTGATATACAACTTTTCCTTCTCCAAGAGTTCAAAAATTATCTTGACATGCATTATATGATCTTCCAATATTTCACTAAAGATCAATATGTCGTCGAAACAGATAATAAAAAGATAATCTATGTAGGGTTGTAATACATCACTCATCACTCTCAAAAACAATTTTGGTGCATTACATAACCCAAATGGAATAACCAATCATTTGAACAATCCTTTCTTGTTCTTGAAAGAAGTCTTCCATATGTCGCCTTCTACAATTTTAATCTGATGGTAGCCATTTCTCAAGTCCAACTCAGTGAAATACACAACATTGTTTAACTGATCTAATAGATCATATATTCTAGGAAGAGGATAACAGTTATTTACCATAATCTTTTTTAGGGCTCAAAAATCAATACACATCCTCCATGTGCCATATTTCTTGGGAACTAAAACAATAGGAGAACCACATGGAAATGACCTTTATCTAATGATTCCTTTATCAAGTATCTCTTGAATGTGCTTTTTAATTTCTACATTCTTGATCATTGATGACCTATACATTCCAATATTCAGAAGAGGAGCATCTTGTTGCAAATATATTTAATGTTCAACCTCTCTTTTAGGAGAAAACCTTGTTGGTTCCTAAACAAAATCATCATAATCAGATATGGCGTTGTTCAACTCTTTTCTATGATTTGGGTCACAACCTACTAAATCATTTGTTATATCCTCTTCTTTATGCTTCACTATCATGAGAAAAACTATTTACTTGCACTCAAGAGTCTCTTCATTTTCCCTATTCTCAATGAAGAAACATTACTTTTGATGTGATGAGCTCTGACAATATATTCAACCCCATCCTTGAGAAGATGATATTTGTTTTCTTCTTGATAGAACAGAGCCTTCATGTCAAATAGATATGGACTACCCAAGACGATGTCACAAATGTCAATAGGCACAACATATAATTCAACCTCGTCAAAGAAATTAGTTGTAATTGCAAACTTGATCTTACACTTATTTGCTACTTGCATATTAGCATCGTCACACAACCAACCTAATGGATATGGATTTTTGTGAGGTTTCATCTTCAATCCCAACTTAACAATTGCTTCAGATATTAGATTAACTTGAGATCCACTGTCGAATAAAGTATCTACCTTAGTATGTTTGACTATAAATTTGACCCCCATCAACTCCATAACTTTTACATAACTCTAACCAATATTGGCCAATGGGAGGTTTCCATGTGGCGACCTCTCATTGGCTCATACATGCCACTTGTCAATATTTCATTGGACCACTTTTTCCCATCTGTCTACATGTAATTCGTCCACCTGGAGGTACGATCTACCCAGTCAACTGCCAATAACCATGTGCCATGTGTCACCTTGCAGTGGTGACACATGCCACCTCTTTTTCCCCATGTACTTTGACCTTTGACTTGGTTGACTGAAACTTTGACCACTTATAACTTTTTCATAAAAACCTCTTTTGAAGCATCATTTGTGTCATTGGAATGTTGATGATTATCTCTTCACATTGATGGAATTTTCGAGATAATTTGGGACAGTCAAATTTGGATCATTACTAAACCATTCTAGATATATATGGATGTTCTGGATCTTTATGTACCTCTATGAGAATTCCCATATCATATAAAGGTAAAGAGAGAGAGAGATGAGGTAGAGTGGAGGAGAGAGAGGGAAAGAGGCAGAGAGTGATAGATGGAAAGAGGGGAAGAGAGAGAGAGGGAGAGAGGGGAGGGAAGGAGGGAGAGAGGAGAGAGGGATGTAGTTGGGAGATGAGAGATAGAGAGATCGCAAGGGAGGAAGAGAGAGGGAGAGATGGGGTGGGATTAAGTGAGGGAGAGGGAGGAATTTGGAGAGATAGAGGAAGAGACGATGAGAGAAAATAGAGAGAGGAATGAAGGTATGG
>JZKD02S1642275.1:47069-70914 GCA_000966675.3 Picea glauca
AAACTTTATGAGTTTCAAATCTTTTTTTTTTTTCACTTAGGGATATAGGATTCACCATAGATAGAATTTCATGGTATCTTTGTACATAGTTATGTAAGTCTTTTAAAGTTGAACATAACTTTATGGGTTTCTGTTTTGCTTTTGGATTGTTAACAAGGAAATAAAAAGATTTTATTTTTCTCTCTAGTTTCTTTTAAAAGGATTTTATCGTTTCACCTATATCTGGAAAAAAATATTTTACAAAATGTAAATGCATACTTAAATCTACAATGTGATTATAATGAGGACCCTCTGTATTTTCTATTTACATTCGTTGGTAAATTATCTATAACTATATATATGCAGTTAATAGCATATAGTTCTATTTTCCTATGTTTTACCTATTGTTTTCCTTAATATTCCCTGCATCAATTTCACTTAATTAAATATGATAACTACCAGTATATATGTATGTATGACTCTTTTTCTTTTGACTGCTATAAAATTAAAAATATAACTGTCGATATAAACAGAAGCGATATACGTCTCTTTTTCTTTTGGCTGCTATAAAATTAGAAATGCAATTGTCTATATAAACAGAAGTGATATCTCAACCATTGAGATAGGAAATAAATAAATAAACCTATCTATTTTCATATTCCTATTGGTTGTAATATTGTTCAACTGGTTTTTATCTTAAGTTTCTTTTTACGGTCTTTATCTAAGTTTCTTTCTACGGTCAAATGCCATTTCTCATGTTCAATTGTTTTCCAATGAAACAAGTGGATTGAGCATGCAAAGAGTTATAGGATTAGTTCCATTATCATTAGTGTTCCCTGTTGGTGCTCAACGCATGTTTCTATCACTGTTGGCTCTACATTCACTTTTTTTCTTTCTTTCTTATTTGCTAACCTTTTGCTCTAGAATTCTCTCTATTTTTGGGTCTTAAAGGGCCATTTTTCTGAAGGCTGACTGCAAAACGGTTTCGTCCAAGTGAGATTCCATACTGAAATTGTATTGCATTGCTTAAAATATAAATTTTGATTCCCAACCATGTATTTTCTCTCGCTTCTGCGTTCGTGCACATGTTGAATCAACATTGTTTTAGTCCTAAACAGGCAACTGTGTTGGGAAAGCTAATGACCTCCTCTTTCTATGCAGTGTGGTTTGGTCGGAATTTTTGGCAACTAAAATTAAGATAGGTCGTGCTTTAGGAGGTGGTTTGTGTAACAACACTTAGTTGCTTGTTTTACTTCAGTAAATTCGTATTGCATTTATTTATTTTATTTTATTATTTTTATTAAAGTTTCTATGTTTTGTTTGCAAGAGTTAGGGCTTGGAGTTTTGGGAACTTGGCCCATAGGCCCAGATTTAGAACTAAGATGCTCTGATACCAAATGTAAGGGGCCGAAGAGATTAAAAACATCGATTTATCTATTAAACTTCATAACAGAATAACATTCTTCATAATAATAATTGTGTTAACTTAAATTTAACAACATATAATAAATTTAACAACTGATTAAAACAATTGCAAAATTTGAAATACTTTAACCTGATGCTAATAACCTTCGTTTGTCCTCCTCTTGCCTCCTTGACTGCTTCTGCAAAACGCTGCCCAAAACCTAGTTCCTCCCTGCCAAATAGGTAACTCCCTAGCTCCAGGATATCATAAGGATATCCTGGCCCCCGTGCCCAAAACCTCCAGCAACCCCGGTGCACTAATACAATCCCCCTCCCAAAATTTCACTTCTCTCTCTGCAAATCCATAGCTCCCCAAAATTCATCCCCCAACCTCCCCGTAGAATCCCCTCCCGTCAACCTCCTTCCCTTCCTTATCCCTCATTCACCAACTTTCCCCTCCTTTACTCCCTACCTAACCCATTTATTACCTTCTTATCCTCCCGCCGTTAATGCCCCTTATCCCTCCTTTATTATTTTATCCACATGTATTTAATATGTTATCCCTTGTTGGATACGTAACTTAATTTATCAATATAGTTTATTATCCTCCTTTTATTTCTTTACCTTATTTATTAATGAATTAATTAATACTTAAATTAATCATTGACAATCATCAATAACTAATTAATAATAATTAATTAGTTAATGTTATTTTAAGAAATAATTATGGTTTAGCTAATCTTTTAGGACAGTTATATTATTAAATTAATTATAATTAATAATCATGTACACCTATTTAAGCAGGGTCGTTACAGGGATTCTCCTATTTGCGTACGGGTTGTAAGACCCAAGGTTTGGTTTAACCGTGACCAAAAAAAACCTCAAGACACCGGCCCTTTCGGCATCACCTTCTTTCACAAATGATGTCTCACCCGAGGTATCTATTGGGGATGCAAGAACCAAGTTTTTGTAGCAGTAAGGAAAAGGGAGGTGGATGTGAAAACCATTGTTCCTTATTATAGCCTATGTATTCTCTTGATTATTACTACCATTCATGAGTATTTCATCATAATCAATCCATACACTAAATGTAGTGTGCGAAGTAAAACAACATCATTCATGAATGCACATAAACAAGTAAGGAACACAAGATGTAAGAGTATCTCTCAAATGTTGTATTTATTCATCGTATCAACTGATTACATTCATGATTCTTACATAATATCAACCTCTATGGATTCTTCACACTTTTTCTATCCCACTAGCTCTCTCTCTTTCTCTATCTCTCACTAGCTCTCTCTTTTCACCCTACCGATTACATATTTATACCCAAAATCTAGGGTAAAATGTCTTATTCTTATCTATCCTAAAATAGCCGATTACAATGCCATGGCTAGCTTCAGTTAACTAGATTTTTTCCTTCTTCTACTTCTCATTATTTATACAACTTTTATGTTGTTCTTCTATTTCTGGAAAGTTGCACAGTCATCCTTTGTGCTTCCTTCTCTCACTCACTTGATTTCTTCTTCTTTCTATGCGTTGTCTCCATATTGTTAATTGTTTGTCCTTTTGCACCCTTTTTACCTTATGCGTGCTTTCTTCCTTGTAACGTCCCCAACCATCCATGTCGAGCCATGCAACGCTAGAGAACTCTTTATGTTCTCTCTGTGCAGAACATACCGTAACATACCCAGCACATCCAACTAAGCTATGCCACATAAATTTTCTAAGTGCATGCATTTAAAAACATACTCACACAACACTCTTGCAGAAGCTTTATATTTAAAATGTAACAGAAAAATACATTACGTAAATGCACGAATTCACATTGAAATAACAGTAAACATAGACATGCATCATATACAGGAAATACCCCTAACATTCAGATAGTTATAAACACACATAAGATAAACCTGTAAATATAAGCACGTAAATGACAATGCAACATGTAAATTTATCACCCAATTGACACTTATCTTGGTAAGAATGTCACCAATTGTGTGCAAACCTTCCACAAACCTCCCAACCTTAGACCACATTGTTCATCACTCTCATCAGTGAGTCACCCCCAAGTTGGGACTAAACTCCACCCAAGTAAAGGGATTCCTAACCAGGCTAAAGGATCATAGACAATAGGAAGGACTTCCTCTCAACTGCCAACTCAAACTAACAACCCACAGTCCCTCATTCCCCACATGACTGTCCCACCCAGGAAGTGTGTCGCTTTTCTTCTCAACAGTCCTTCGGCTGCCCCAATTACTTTTCGGGCTTCAAAAATAGGTCAGACAAAGTCTTAGAGTACTTTAGCTATAGTTCAACACCTTCAGGAAATCAATCCCCAATAATTCTCTCACTGAGAGAATTTATCACGAGCCTGACAACCCACTTCTTCAGTCCAGATCCCAAGCTAACCAGATACACCAACACAAAATGGATATGGATACGAGTTCAGGTACAATCACGAAGATACCAAGGATATCTCAATGGGTTTGAATACTCATGGATGATTGACTACATGGTTGAATGATGGAGGGAATGATGGAAAAAGATGATCGAAAATGAACTAAGTCCCAAAAATATGTATGCATGTCCCCAACTTGACACTTGTCATGTTGGGAGCTACTTTGGCCCACTTATGCCCAACTTTAGAACTTAGGGTAAAATAATTATCCATACTTTATATTTAAGAAATATTAATATAATATTCATTTTTGGCTTAAGCTCCCTAGCTTAGCCCCTTTCCTTAGCTTATTCCCTCCCTTTCCTTAACTAGTGGAGTTTATTCAACCATCTCTTTTATTATGGTCAATCTATGTGCAACGATGTATTTTATATTAATTACGAGACATGTATAAAAACATATGCACTGGCCTTTAACATCTAGGCTCTCTGGCCTAATAAATACATAAGCATCCTAGCTTATAATAATTGGCTCACCAACCTATAAAAAATAGCATATACAGAAAGGCTCGATGGCCTCACAATCGTGTGCACTCAATTTGTTGCATGTGGTATCCAGGAATGTGCACACTTCCTCATTTTATTGTGCAGTACATGTGCGCACTATACCATGAAATGTGCATATAAAATGATGCCATACAACTCACCAGCTTAAGTACATTTGCATTTACATTTACAATTGGGTTTGGCCTTAGGGATATTACAATCCCCTCCCCTCATTTATACACTGTCCTTAGTGCATCATGTACCCATGTACAACAAAATTTTAAAATCCTCAAAAAGATGCGGGTATTCTGCCCGCATTGCATCCTCATGATCCCAAGTAGCTTCCTCAGGACCGTACCAGGTCCATTAGACCTTTACAAGCCCTATGGCTCGGTTCCGGAGATGTTTGATTTTTTGGTCTATAATGCGTACCGGATGCCCTTGAAAAGCACCTTCTTGCTCCACCTGAATCACATTCCAATCAATAACATGATTAGCATCAAGTATATATTTCTTTAGAAATGATACATGGAAGACATTATGAACAGACATAGATGCAGGCAATGCAATCATATAATCTACTGGACCAATCCTCTCTAGGATTTCAAATGGCCCACAATAGCGAGCTGCCAACTTTGAACAATTTCCCAACTTCAAGGAACTTCTGTTGGCCTTCACTTTCAAGAATACATGGTCACCCACTTTAAATTCCCTATGAGTTCTGCCCTTATCAACATAGCTTTTCTTCCTGTCTTGGGCAGCCTTTAATTTTTTATTTTTTTTATCATTTTCTCCTCCATTTCCCTGAGCAAATCTGGTCCAACCACTGCTCTATCTATTGGGTTATCCCAACTTATTGTTGTGTTGCACTTTCTACCATAAAGTGCTTCGAATGGGCTCATCTTTAGAGATGCTTGGTACCCATTGTTATAATCAAACTCTACCAAGTGTACGTAGTCTTCCCATTTTGATGGTTTATCCATCACATACATTCTCAACAAATCCTCAATCACTTGATTCACCCTCTCTGTTTTTCCATCTGATTCTGGATGATAAGCTATACTGAAATTCAAAGTTGCTCCAAATCCATTAAATAATCCTTTCCAAAATTTTGAGGTAAATTTTGGATCTCTGTCAGACACAATTGTCTTGGGTATGCCATGTAATCAAGAAATTTCCATCATATAAACATCATCAATGTTTCCTTCCTTGTGAGTGGGCTTAACTGGAATAAAATGGGCAGATTTAGTAAGCTTATCCGCCACCGCCATGATAGAATCATGTTGTTTGTTTGTTCTGGGTAGTTTGGTAATGAAATCCATGGTTACAACTTCCCATTTCCACTCAGGAATGGGTAATGGCTCTAGCAAACCAGCTGGGTATCTATGCTCATCCTTTACCTTTTGAATTTCCATACATCTGGCAATAAAATCATCAACCTCTTTCTTCATGCCCGACCAATAATATTGGCTCTTGACAACTGCAACAGTTTTCTGATATCCTGGGTGCCCAACATAGGGCACATTATGCATTTCTCTCAATATCAGATTTTTCAATTCATTAGAATTTGGTACATAAACTCTGCCCCTGTACATTAGAATTTCATCATTATTTATCTTGTATTCCTCAATTTTTTGTTGCAAAATACCTTGCTGTAATTTTGTCACTAATTCCTTGTAATGCAAATCTAATTTGCCAGCCTCTGTAATTCTATCTTTCAAATCTGATTGGTACATGCTAATGGTTGTAGCATGCATTTCATGCACTCTTCTGTTGAGTGCATCAGCCACTTTGTTCTCTTTTCCCTTGATATGCTTTATATCAAAGTCATACTCACTTAAAAATTCTAACCATTTGCTTTGCCTAGCATTTAGAGTTGGTTCATCAAATAAATATTTCAGACCATTGTGGTCTGTCCTGAGCTCAAACCTTTTCCCCATGACGTAGTGTCTTCATTTCGTCAAGGCATGCACTATGGATACCAACTCCAAATCATGAGTGGCATAGTGTCTTTCATGCTCCTTTAACTTCCTTGATTCATAACATATAACAAACCCATTTTGAGTGAGGACTCCACCAATTCCTTCCTTACATGCATCTCTGCATACAATGAAGTCTTCATTTGGGTCTGCAATCCTTAGTATTGGAGCACTTGTTAGTAATTGTTTCAAGTGTTGGAAACTCTTTTCACAATCCAATGTCCACTCAAACTTCACACCCTTTCTTTGCAAGGAAGTGATTGGGTGTGAAATATTTGAGAATCCTTCAATAAATCTCATGTAGTAGCCTGCAAGTCCCATGAATGATCTGACCTATGTCACATACTTTGGTGCTAATCATTCTCTAATGGCTTCTATCTTCTCAAGATCCACTTCTATCCCATACTTTGAAATGATGTGCCCCAAATAATGAATTTTCTTTTGATAAAATGAGAACTTGCTCAACTTGGCATACAACTGATGCTCCCTTAATACTTGCAACACCATTCTCAAATTATGTTCATGCTCTTTTTATGAATTAGAGTATATAAGAATGTCATCCAAAAATAAAATGAAAAACTTATCTAAATATTCTTGGAAAACACCATTCATTAAGCACATGAAAACAACTGGTGCATTTGACATCCCAAATGGCACCATTGTGAAGTCATAATGACCATACCTTGTCCTGAAGGCAGTCTTACTGATATCTTCCTCTTTAATCCTTACCTGATGGTATCCTGACCTAAGATCTATCTTTGAAAAGATATGTTCATCCTTCAATTGATCAAAAAGATCATCAATTCTTGGTAGAGGATACTTGTTCTTAACAGTCCCTTTATTTAACTGCTTGAAATAAATGCACAATCTTAATGTTCCATCCTTTTTATTTACAAACAAGACTGGGGCACCCCAAGGTGACACACTTGGGCATATATACCCCTTCTTCAGAAGCTCTTCAAGCTGCATTTGCAACTCCTTCAGCTCTGGTGTACTCATTCTGTAGGGAGTCTTTGACACTGGAGCTTCTCCAAGCATCAAATTTATAGAGAAATCAACGTCTCTCTTTGGGGGTAGTCCCGGTACCTCCTTGAACACATCATTAAACTCTTTGAGGACTGCATAATATTCCAAATTTGGCACCTTATCTCTAGGTGTCTCTTCCATATGTGCTGCAAATATTTGACACCCTTTCCTGTAACATTTCTTCAGCTGCAATGCTAAAATTTCTCTGATGGTTACTGCCCTGGGAATTCCTTGCACTCTCCTTAGTTTCCCTTCTTCATCCAATCAAGTAAATTCTTTTTTATGACAGTCTAGGAAAGCATGATGTTGTTCCAACCAATCCATCCCAATTAGACAATCATAGGAACCTAAAGGTAAGATGTTCAAATCTTCCTTGGTGTTCAGTCCATTCATGTTCATGAGGCATCACTTAACCATCTCATTAACTTTTCTTTTGGCTCCTGTAGCCAGCTACACCAACCAAGATTTCCCATGCTTTCTTCTTGGCAAATGCAAAATTTCCACCATCTTAGGATCTATATAACTATGACTAGCTCTCGAATCAATTAAAATAGCAATGGTTTGGTTGTTGATCATACCTTCCACTTCAATCATGTGTGATTGATACTCTACTTTCTTGTTGTCCAAGGTTGCATAGATCCTTGGTACATTTCTTCCCATGTCCTCCACTTTTTCAGCTTGTTGTACATTGTGAACAATTCTCCCTTTTTCACCTATGTGAGGACAATCTCTGTACATGTGATCTCCTTTACAACCCCAACATTGAATAGGTGGTTGCCTTGGCCTTTGACCTCCTGCCTCAATCATTTTGGGTTCTCTAGAAGTTGGTTGTACCTAAGGATTATTTCTTAAGAATGGAGGCTTATATCCCTTCTTCCTCTAATCCATCTTTAACTTCTTTTTGTCTTCCCAAGCTTTTTGGAAAATTGGCCTTGCTTTTTGTTGTTCATAAAGGCATTTAGCTCGCCTTATGGTCTCATCCAATGTCTTTGGATCATCATACTGTATTTTTTCACTGATAAATGATGGAAATCCACTCAAATACCTTTGAATTTTGACTGTCTCATTCTTGATGAAAGAGACATACTTCAATAGTTCTAGAAACCTTCTCTCATATTCATCTATGGTCACACTCCCAAGATTGAGTTCAAATAACTCTTTAATTTTCTTGTCATAGTATCTCTTAGTCAAGTATTTCTCCTCAAAATACTTCTTGAATTCCCTCCAAGTAACACTTTTATCTTTAATGTGTTGCACCTGCACAAGCTGATCCCACCACATGGATTCCTTTCCCTTGAGTTGATATATGGAAATTATACCTTCTGCATGAGAAGAATAATTATGCAATTGAAAATACTTTCTCATGCCCAACAACCATGCTTATGCATATTCCTCCTTTTTGTGCTCACCATCAAATGTAGGAGGTTTGATTTTGTTCATTTCTCCTCACAGTTCATCCACCCCATACCTCTCATGATTTATGACAGGGGATGGAGCTGCTATGTGATCTCTTATTGGAATTCCTCGGGGAGTGGTGGTGATGCCTGCTAACACTTCTTGCTTTTCTTTTCTCATCATGAGACCTGTGATTTCCTGACTTGCTTAAGCCACTCTCCTTATCCAATTTATTTTCTATTATGTTCAAGCTTTCCAATAAGTTCATGTTGAAGTCATACTGTTCCTCCTTGGCTCTCATAAGCCTTTTATTATCATCTTTATGGCTTTGGACATCCTTCTGCAAATTTTTAATGGTCTCTACAATATTCATGTTTTCATCTCTTCCTTCTACATGTCCATTGGAGTTTGTTCCTTCAATGCCCAAATGGACATCCATCCCTCTATTCTCATCTTGTTGATTGTAATTCCCCTGTGCCTCTTCAATTCCTATGGACTTTGCACTAATCTTGATCTGATCTAGTTGTTGTTAAATCTGCAAAATGTGCAGCCAACAAAACTTTGTTAGACTAACTGTTTAAGCAATTTCATGAAAATTATGAACCATTTTGGTTCAATAATATATCAGAATTATTTATTCTAATTTCCTAAAAGTTTGAATTCCTAGATCAATTTTCTAGGTGGATATTTAGATTCCATTGTTCAATACCTTTCCAACACCTACTCACATGCTCAATTCTGAGTCTGGAGAAGAAAGTTATGGTCATTTGAAATTTTCCCATAATTTTTTTGTTCGTTTTTCAACTCTGCGTTGTAAATATGAATTTTTGCACCTACTCCATTGAAATTTTCATATAATCTAAATTGGGTTTCCGAATAAACATATTATGGACATTCATTCCAAGTTTCACCTTATTCTGGGTTATGGGCTGCTAGTTACAACCTACTGAAGTTCTAGGCCAATTTGTGTTTTTGGTCTAGAATGTTATAGGCACCTTATTTTCCATATTAAACACCTTTAACATGCCCAGAAATTTAATTAATCTTTGGGAGTGTCTTCTATGGTTAAATACATTTCCATTGACTACTCATTCACCTCAATCTGATTCTGGAGCAGAAAGTTATGGCCCTTTGAAGTTAGTTGGGTCATAAAATTTACCATCCACTGTTTGTGTTGTAACTTTCTCAAAAAAGCTCTGTTTGACGAACAATTTACACTATTAGAGAGATCTATCCGAGATATTTTATTTGAAATATAGAGACAAAGTGTACCTTTGGTATACCTCTATCTCATGGTTTTTGAGTAGTTAAAAACGCTCTTAAGGCCCTCAAAAATGCGCTGCAAAAAAAGATGACGTTCAAATGATATAAAACGTCGTAGAAATTCATTGGTTTTCTACTATTGTTTGTATTTCAAATGACTTCACGCACACAAAATTCAACTTGTACACCCATATTTACCATGTGCAGAAACAACACAAGGTAGATCGTGCTTCGCTCACCTTAAAACCACTTTGTATCACTTCTCTGTCACACCAATAACTTGCACACACTACTTTTGTGTCGCACACCAATATCCACCACGTGCAGTTTTTGTATCGCATGTTGATATTCCACGCGCATTTCACTCCATGCGCTACACCATGCCAACGTTTAGTATGCCCCACCATGCACCAATAATCTGCGTGCACTATTCACTAAATTGTCGTGCAACAACATATACTCACATTGTGCGCGCAACTACCAAACTCCACTCAACTATGCCAATACTGCGCACACCACATGCGCCATTATTATGAATGTCTACACCACACACACTTATTATGCGTATGCACACTGTGCAATGTCAAATTTAGCGCATGCACCCGCACACCAACATTTTTCCATGTGGTGCCAAAATTTAGCACGCGCACCAACAAACCACTATTTTTTTGTGCGGTGCTGATATGTAGCACACACTCCTGTACACTAAAGTTTTCCGTGCGGCGCCAAAATTTAGTGTGCGCACCAGCACGCTAATATCTTGCCGCGTAGTGACGAATTTTACCTATCTCTAGTTTTTCACTACGCATCATGCATTTTTAGTGCTCCCACCTGTGCACATTCACCTTTATGTGCATCAAATCCTCGTGAATTCCGCCGTAGAAATTGGGGTTTTTTCCTAATTTCCCCAATTTACCATAGACATTCGTCAACCATGAAATTTGTTAAATTTATCCCCGATAACACCAATTCAACCTCTACAACAACAAATCGTTGTGGGTTGACATTTCTAGAACGAATTTCCCCAAAATCAATTCATGAATTGAGAATTTTATCCATTAATCTCGCTCCAACTTTCATGGCTTCACTGTAACTTCAAATTCAACCAATTTTAGGTTCGAATTTGCTAGAATAGATATTAAATCAGGAATATCTCACCTCATGGGGGAATTTCTCAATTTATGTACCATATTGTAGCTGGACGCTCTACAACTCGAAATTTGGTCACTTCGAAATAAATTCTCTGTGAAATTTCGCTTCAACTCAACTTGTTCAATGCAT
This sequence comes from Picea glauca, assembly GCA_000966675.3. Classification (NCBI taxonomy): domain Eukaryota; kingdom Viridiplantae; phylum Streptophyta; class Pinopsida; order Pinales; family Pinaceae; genus Picea; species Picea glauca. The sequence goes on from JZKD02S1642275.1 coordinate 58,343, forward strand.
CCAGGCTCAATGTTGAAAATTGTAGCTTTGATACCATGTTGTAATGTCCCCAACCATCCATGTCGGGCAACGCTACGCTAGAGAACTCTTTTTGTTCTCTCTCTGTAGAACATACTGTAACATACCCAACATCCAACTAAGCTATGCCACATAAATTTTCTAACTGCGTGCATTTAAAAACATACTCACACAACACTCTTGCGGAAGCTTTATATTTAAAACGTAACAGAAAAATACATTACGTAAATGCACAAATTCACACTGAAATAATAGTAAACATAAACATCCAACATATATAGGAAATACCCCTAACATTCAGACATTTCTAAACACACATAAGATAAACCCATAAATATAAGCACGTAAATACAAACGCAGCATGTAAATTTATCACTCAATTGGAATTTATCTTGTTAAGAATGTCACCAACTACGTGAAGACCTTCCACCAACCTCCCAGCCTTAGACCACACTGTTCATCACTCTCATCAGTGAGTCACCCCCGAGCTAGGACTAAACTCCACCCGGGTAAAGGGATTCCTAACCAAGCTAAAGGTTCATAAACAACAGGAAGGACTTTGTCTCATTTGCCAACTCAAACTAAAATCCCATAGTCCCTCATTCCCCACATGCTTGTCCCACCCAAGAAGTGTGCTCCTTCTCTTCTCAATAGTCCTTCGACTGCCCCACTTCCTTTCTGGGATTCAGCAACAGGACGAACAGGAAGTCTTAGAGCACTGTAGCTGCAGTTCATCACCTTTAGGAAAGAAATCCCCAACAATTCTCTCACCCAGAGAATTGTTCACAGGCCTAACAACCCGTTTCTTCAGTCCAGCTTCCAAGCTAACCAGATATACCAACACAAAATGGCTATGGATACAGGTTCAGGTACAATCATGAATATACCAAGGATAGTTCAATGGGTGTGAATACTCATGGATGATTGACGGCATGGTTGAATGATGGAAGTAATGATGGAAAAAGATGATCAGAAATGAACTAAGTCCCAACAATATGTATGCATGTCCCCAACTTGACACTTGTCATGTTGGGAGCTATTTTGGCCCACTTGTGCCCAACTTTAGAACTTAGGATAAAATAATTATCCATAATTTATATTTAAGAAATATTAATATAATATTCCTTTTTGGCTTAAGCTCCCTAGCTTAGCCCCTTTCCTTATCTTATCCCCTCCCTTTCCTTAACTAGTGGAGTTTAGTCCCCCATCTCTTTTATCGTGGTTGGTGTGCGCGCAACAATGTATTTATATTAATTATGAGACATGTACAAAAACATGTGCACTGGCCTTTAACATCTAGTCTCTCTGGCCTAATCAATACATAAGCATCCTAGCTTATAATAACTGGCTCACCAACCTATAAAACATAGCATGTACACAAAGGCTTGTTGGCCTCACAATCGTGCGCACTCAAGTTGTTGCGCGCGGTATCCAGGAATGTGAACACTTCCTCATTTTACTTTGTAGTACATGCATGCACTATACCATGAAATGTGCATATAAAATGATGTCATACAACTCACCAACTTAAGTACATTTGAATTTACATTTACAATTGGGTTCAACCTTAGGGATATTACATTCCTTCTGCATGATTTCCTCCTTCGACGTGATTTATTCATACTTGGTTTTCTCTCCAAAATTACATCCAAAACTTTTTGTCCAACATTATACAAATCAGAAAACCCAACCTCAACAAATCCCTGGAAATGTCTTCTACCCACAAGTATGATACATACCACTTGTACGACCTGTTGAAGTCTCCTTCATACTGTTGACCTCAACCTGTATTGACCTTACCCTGCCTATAGAATCTTGTGTGACTGTACGTGATTTACCTCACTTCAAATTTCATACATACACGATTGTGCCCACTGCAACCCATGTAAATACACAATTTTCCTTCCTGCAACCAGCGTACAAGTACAAAAAAAATTTATAGACACCTCTGTGCATTTCTCTCTCTGCAACTTCCTCTCTCCTAGACCATATTTTCCACCATTTCATAATTTCGCTTTGCTAAAATCACCAAGCCTGCTAGCACAAGTGAAAAATCACTTATGTTAGATCCATCCTTGTCTCCACACACTCTATACCATATGAAATGTCACAATGAAATATCTCCTTTATATACAAGTCTTAGGGTTCAACATTGAATCCCTCCACAAGTCAACATCAAATTAGAATTTCGTCTAGGTGGGAATCCCCAACACAAATCCACATATCCCACCATAAAACCGATGAAAAACCAACTTCATTCCAATGGTGATTTTCACCAAACAAAGAGTGTAATTTGATACCCATGATGATTCTCACATGCCTGAGACCTCGACCATGTGATAATACTTTCCCAAAACTCCAAAAATAAACACTCACTCTTGGAGAGGGAGGTATTCTCACCACACTCCAAAATCACTGATAAACAACTTTGTCTCCCATACTATGATTAGCTCTATCTTCCTCATTGGATACACTACCACAACTGCTCTCCAATCCACTTGATTAGCTAACCCCGTCAGTCATTGAAACAAATCCTATTGTCTGGAATGATCCCTCCCTAGAACACACCTTGATCCTAGAATCCTCCCACTCCTAAGCCTTCTATCTGGTCATCTCATCCCATGACACCCTCTTGACAGTCTTGGAAGATTATTTTCTCCCACCAGGACCTAAATATTGGCACCCACTGAGTGACTGAATCTGTAAGGTAGCTAGAGAGGTAGTGGGGGGGGGCCTCTGAGCCCCCCCACTACCTCTCTATCTATGGTAGTTAGATATAATAAATGGGTAATTATATATAATAAATGTAAGAGGACTTCCTAGAAGGTTCTACTTCTAGAAGATTCCTCCTCTAGAATGTTCTTAGGTGATGGTAGCACTATATAAAGGGGTTCAAGCAATGTAATGAGACATGGAGAGAAGTATTGTATTTGGATTGGTAGCTGAATAGGAGGATGCCCCCTCGAAGAGGCAAGTGAACAAGAGAGGATCCCTTCCATAATAGGATCCATTTTATGGTGTTTCCCTACCTCAAGGGTTTGATATAATAAAGTTGTGGTTTTCTATATGGTTTCATATATCTTGTGTGGTGATTGTATTCATATATCTTTAGATCTATTGTGATATTTTGTATTCAGGTCTTTGGTTCTTAACATAATCTCCCTCTGAGCCTCATATCTCCCTCAGAAATTGAAATCCCTCTAATTATACACAACCTTCGTAGCTACCTTGTCCCTATCCACCTTCCATCATACAAGTCACCAAGAAATCTTTGTGTCTACACATACATTTTAATTGAACCTATGTCCTCTCTCTAAATAGTATCGAGCTGACGATGGACACTCATTCTATTCCACTCCATACCTTCACAACTCATCTTTTCAAGTGTCCTCACCATGTGTTATTGTACCTTGACAATGTGCAACTCTCTGGCCCAATAAAGGCTCTATCTCATGAACCTAACATAGACATGAAGCCATCTCATCTGTGATAAAGCACCCTAGCTACACCCATCACAACTCACCATGAAAATCCACTAGAATTCCATCCACAAGGTTGGAAACCTACCACACAACATATTGTTGTGATTCAACCTGCCACACCACCAAGCTGCAATAGTCCACAACTCCTCTTCTGGAAAGTTTTATCCATGTGTCAAACAAGATACCATCTAAATTTTTTCCACCTGCAACAATCATTGTATCACCCTCTCAGAGCTAACTCCTCAACACTGCTACAACTCCCCCTCTAAGTTGTCACATGTGACCTTCCTAGAACAAAAGCCAGAATAAGAACAACAATATTCCAGTGTTGTATCCAAAAATGTGTCTCCATATGATCCCCTTCTCTTCATATCCCAAGCTCTGATACCATGTCAATTTTCACATTCAACTCTATTTGACTAATTTTTTGATCTAACATTAAACCCTAGCTATTATCACAAAACAATTTTACACTGAAAATTATTAACTAAAAATATATGCAGAAGAAACAACAAGATCAAAGATGAATCATCAACACACATGAGACACAAATTTTATGTTCTATAACCTTGTCAATTTTACAAATTTTGAGGGAAAAAATAGCCCTCTGAGCCAATAAAAATCCACCAAAATATGAGGACAAACTTGTTCTCCAATAACCATACAAATTAGAAAACCAAACCTCAACAAATCCATGGAAATGTAATTTGACAAAAAATATGTTGTAGACCACCTCTACGGCCTACTGACGTCACCTGCACTATTGTTGATGTTATCCTGTATGAACCTACCCCTGTCTAGAGAACCTTGTATGGCTATACGTGATTCACCTTACTGCAACCTGTGTACATATGTGACTGTGTCGACTTCAACCCTCATACATATGCGATTTTCCTTCCTACAACCCTCATACAAGTACATAAACTTGTACGAACACCTCTATACAATTTTCTCTCTATGAATTCCTCTCTCCTAGGCCATATTTTGCACCATTGCAGAATTTCCCTTTACTAAATCACCAAAAATCCTAGCACAAGTGTAGATTCACTTATTCTAGATTCATCTTTTTATCCACGTGCTTTACACCATATTAAATGTCACAATGGCCTCTCTTCTTTATATACAAGTCTTAGGGGTAAACATAGAAGCCCTTGAACAAGTCAACATCAAATTAGGATTTCTTTTGGGTGTGAATCCCCAACACAAACCCATAAATACCACTACCAAATCCATGAATCCCCATCTTCATTCCAATGTACATTTTCACCAAACGAAGAGATTAATGTGGTGCCCACGATGATTCCTATGTGCATGAAACCTAGGCCATGTGAGAATACCTTCCTGAAGCTACAAAAATAAACACTCCCTCTTAGCGAGGGAGGTATTCTCACCACACTCCACATTCACCTAGAAATATCTTTGTCTCCCTCCTGGGAGTAGCTATGTCTACCTCATTGGATATGAAACCACAAATTTTCTCCAATCCACCTAATTGGATTCCCCTTCTGTCACCGAAGAAAATCCTATTTTCGGGTATGATCCTTGCCTGAAAGACACCTTCCTCCTAGAAGCCTCCAACTCTTGATATTCCTGTATGGTCATATAAACCCATGACACCCTCTTGACAGTCTTGGAAGATGCCTCTCTCCCACCGGAACTTGAAGGTGGAATCCCATTAAGTGGCTAAATCTCCTTTTGAGCCTCCTAACTCCCTCTAAAGTTGGATTCCTTTTGATTCTACAAAACCTTTGAAGCTACCTACTCCCTATCCACTATCCATCATCCAAGTCACCAAAAAATCTATGTTTCTACATATACGATATAATTGAGCATGTTTCCTCTCTCTATATAGTCTTGATTTGCATATGGACACTCATTATATTCCACTATAGACCTCCATAATTCATCTCTACAAGTGTCCTCATCCTCCTGGTTTAAATTCTTCATATGTTGTTGTACCTCGACAATGTGAAACTCTCCAGCCAAATGAAGTCTCTATCTCATCAATCTAACATACACATGAATCCATCTTATCTGTTCCAAACAAACTTAGCTACACCCATCATAACTCATCATGACAAACCATTGGAATTCCATCCACGAGGTTGGGAACCTTCCACAAAACATACTATTGTGATTTGGTCTCCCTGCCAATCCACCAAAATTCCCAATCTACCACACCACGAAGATGAATTATTTCATAACTCCTTGTCTAGATAGTCTACTCCATGTCTCAAACTAGAGACCATCTAACATGTTGCCACCTGCAACCGTCACTATAGATCCCTCTTAGATTTAACTCCTCAACAATGCTACATATCCCCCTCTAAGCTATCACTTCTCACCTGCTCAGAATAAGAACAAGAACAATAAAAACACTCTTCTAGTGTTGTATCCAAAAATTTGTTTCAATATGATCCCCTTCTCTTTATATCCCAAGCTTTGATACCATGACAATTTTCACATGCAACTCTATGTGACTAATTTTCATATTTGAAAATTGCTTCCTAGTGAGATAACAGTAAACCCTAGCTATTATCACAAAAAAAAATTACACTAAAAAGTATTGACTAAAAATAAATGTAGTGGAAACAACAAGATCATAGATTAATCATAAACACACATGAGACACATTGTTTTTTTTTATGTAACCTTTTCAATTTTAAAAATTTTGAGGTAAAACTGAGCCCTCCCAGTCAATACAAATCCACCAAAATCTAATAACAACCTCTCCCTCCAATAACCATACAAAGCAGAAAACCAAACCTTAAAAAATCCTTGGAAATGTCTTATTGCCACAAATTTGTTGCAAACCACCTATACGGTCTGTCCTCATCACCTACACTACTACTGACAACAACCTGTAGAGACCTACCCCTACCTAGAGAAAATTTTAAGTCTATACATGATTCACCTTATTGCAACCTGTGTGCATACATGACTATTTCCACTGCGACCCGCGTACATACACAATAAACCACATACAAGTACATACAACTTGTACGAACACCTTCATGCAATTCACTCTCTCTCAATTCCTCTCTCCTAGGGCATATTTTCAACCATTGTATAATTTTTATTTGTTGAGATCACCTATCATCTGAGCACAAGTGAAAAATCACATATTTTAGATCCATCTTTGTCTCCACACATTCTACACCATAAGAAATGCACAATTACCTTTTTCCTTTATATACAAGTCTTAGCGGTCAACATAGGATCCCCTCCACAAGTGAACACCCAAGAGGCGTGAGAGTACCTTCCCAAAGCTACAAAAATCAATAAGAGAGTGTGGTGGGGGGGAGAGAGAAGGGGGGAAGTAAGGAAAAAATGAGGGAGAGAGTGTGTGGAAATGATGGGGTTGAGAGAGAGAGAGAGAGAGAGGGAGAGTGGGGGGTTGAGAGAGAGAGGGGGGGGTAGAGAGAGAGAGAGATGGGGGAGTGGGATATATATATATAAGGATATATGGAGATAAGGAGAGAGAGGGAGGTATATAAAGGTTAAAAGATATAGAGGGGGGGAGTGAGGAGAGAGAAGGAAAGATGGAAAGAGTGAGAAATGGGAAGAGGGGAGAAGAGATAGAGGGAGGAAAGGAGGGAGAGAGAGATGGAGGGCGATGAGAGAGAGATAAAAGGAGGGAAGGAGAGAGAAAGGGAGGCATAGAGATCATAATAAATGTATATAGTGAGAGGGGGTGAGAACCAGGGGCATAGAGAGGGAGAGAGAGATGGATGGAGAGATAGAGAGAGAGGAGGGAAAGTGGGGTAGAGAGGGAGAGAGAAAGAGGGATAGAGGGATAACATGCTAGAGGGGAGGAGAGAGAGAAATAGGGAAATAGAAGGAGGAAGGGAGAGAGGAGGGGAGAGAGAAAAGAAGGATAGATAGTGGAAGGGGTGGTGAGAGAGAGGGATAGGGAGAGAAATATAGTTGCAGAGAGAGAGTGGGAGAGAGTGGCAGAGGGAGGAGGGAGAGGGGGAGAAAGAGTGGAAAACAAGATTGCTAGAATGGTGGTGGCTTATCTCTGAGAAGAGATGTGATGAATGCGCTCATTCAAAAGAATATTATTACAATGAGGTTCTGAAGGCACTTTTACAATAAACATGAATTCCAAAAACCTAACCGTAGGAGATGAAGCACCAAAAGTCATGTGGCCCACGTTGGGGTAAGCTAGTACATCAACTTCCTGGGGTCGTAACTTTTGCATATGATCTTTGTTTTAGGCACAAGATAGCCCATTGGAAAGTTATATAAGAGGACTACACATGTTTTCATCAAAATCTGACTCCATCCATAGTTTGATTGTGTAAATCCCTGAAAATGTTGTTTAGGGCCTCAAAACGGCCCCGGAAGTGAAGGACCAGAAAAATATGAAAAAACTACCGAAATGGGAAACTATCAAAATGGACCAGTTGGAATAGGTGGTAGGCCACCAACATCCATATGGATCAATCCTCCCCCATTAGGAAGAAATGGTCTCCATTGCGTTGAGTTCCCCCATCAAATGAGGAATTTTTTGTTGAATTTGGCCCCAGGTGAGCCACTTTCCTTGGGGCAGGAGTTTGCCTTCTTTGACAAATCGATAAAGTTGGATCCTTTGCTATCGATTTCCCTTGACCTGCTATATGCTTGTTGCATGTAGTCAGGGTTGAGCTCCGTTGGTGTCAATTGTTCTGCTATCTATGAGGTTTCTAATAATGGTGGTAATATGGTCGAAGGAGAGCCACATTGAATACTGGGTGAAAACCAAGAAAAGGGGGAATGTTGAGCTCAAAATCATTGCCACTCATAGCCTTGGTGATGGTGTAAGGTCCATAACGGAGTGGGAAAATATTCTGATGGGGACCTGTAAGGTGTTCTTTCTGCAAGTGCAACCAAACTTTGTCTCCCACTTAAAACTTATGTGGTGCCTGGTGTTGATCATGGTGCTTCGTGTACTTGGAATAGGACTTTTGTAAAATATCCTAAACATGTTGGAATATGTGTTGGATCTTCTCAATGAATCGAGTGGCTTTGTCAGCTTTAGTTGGATCAGGGAATGCATTGGCCAAGGGGGCCGCAAGGGGAACTGCAACATCCATGCGACCCAATGGTTGGAGTCCCAACCCCACCTAAAACGGGTTGTAGTCGATTGGGCTATGTAGAGATCGGTTGTAGATATTATTAACATAAGGAAGACTCTTATCCCATGTGAGGGGGTTCTTGGAATTGTACATGTGTAGGATATACATGATCATTCGATTGATGAATTCATTTTGGTCGTCTATCTGGGGCTGGAAGTTAGTCAATTTGGTGAGCTTGGTGTCCAATAGTGACTAGAGGCTCGACCAGAATGTGTTGAGGAACCTACTGTCTCGATCTGAAACAATGGTTTGTGGGATTCTAAAATGTACCCAGAATCATTCAAAGAAGAGCTTGGCAGTGGCCTCTGTTGTGATGCTCTTCTTGCAGGGGACCATAATCACCATCTTAGAAAAGTGATCAACAACCAAAAAAAAATAGTCATTCCCCCTCTTGGTGGATGGAAGTCTCATCATGTAGTCCATCAAGATGGATTCCCATGGTCTGTCAGGATTAAGAAGATGGGTGTACATGCCTTGTTTCTTAGTGGTCGATTTGGAAATAGCAGAGGCAATGCAAGACCTGATATACTTGCTGACATCATGTCAAAGTTTTGACTAGTATAAATGTGTCTGCATCACTGCCACTATCTTTTCAATGCCGAAGTTTCCTTCCACCCGACTGTATTAGGCTTCCCAATTCATCTTCACTCGCTCACTTGATGGAATGTAGAGATGGACCAGATGGCACAATATCTCGTCCTGAATATGGAATTCAGAAAAAATTGAGTTTGCACCCAACATTTGGTAGGTTGTGGCGAAGTCAAGGTCTGTCTCATAGTGGTGGGTCAATCTGTAGGTCTCATGGCCATAAGATTCTAGCACTGTGGTGAGTGTCATGACTGGAGGTCAGCTAAGGCAATGAACAACTCAATTGGTACTTTTTGTTTTATACTTGATGTTGAGGTGGAACTGTTGCAAGTATGTGGACCACTTTTGATATCGGTCATTCTGCAATTTTCCTTGTGTCTGCATGAAATGCAATGGCTTATGTTCGGTGTGGATGACTTTCTCCTTCCCAAGAAGGTAATTTCTTCATTGGTGGTAGGCTTTCACAATGGAGTACATTTATTTGTTGTAATTAGGTTACTTACAGACAACATCTGATAGTGTCTCACTATGATAGGCCATGGGGTGTTCGTGTTGAGTGAGGATGACATCCACAACATAGTTTGAAGCATCTTTCTCAATCTCAAAGGGTTGTTGTAGGTATGGTAATGAAATTACTAGGGTTGAGCACAATATCTTCCTCAAATCATCAAACGCTTATTGTTGGGACAGACCCCACACAAATTTCACCTTACCACCACCCCTGGTTACTTGGTTGAGGGCCCATGCAATATGGGAGAATCCCAACATGAACCTGTGACAAAAATTGGAAAGGACTAAGAAGATTTGAAGCTCAGTGAGTGTGGTTGGGGTTTTCCAGTCACAGATGACTTGGATCTTGGCTGGATCCACATGTACACCATGATAATCAATGGTGTAGCCTAGGTAATGGACCGTGTCCATTCCGAAGGACCATTTTTCCAAGTTGGCATGTAGCTTGTGTTGTCGCAGGGTGTGCAAAACCTATTGAATTTGTTGCAAGTGTTCCACCCAATTCTTGATATAGATGAGGATGTCATCCAAATACACCACTACAAAAGTGTTGGTTAAAGGTCACAGGAAATCGTCCATCATCCTCATGAAATTTGTTGGAGCATTTGTCAAACCAAAGGGCATGACCATCCATTAGAAAAGACCTTCTTTTGACATGAAGGAGGTCTTCCATACATATTTTTGTTCTATTGGGACCTGGTCGTATCCATAATTCAAATCAATCTTACTGAAGTATTTCCCCCCCGTGAATTGATCAAGGAGGTCGTTTATTCGGGGAATTAGGTATCAGTTCCAGACTGTGATTTTATTCACGTCTCGGTAATCAATGCAGAGTCACTAGGTCCCGTCTTTATTTTGTACCAGCACAATTGGGATCCCATAGGGCGATGAGATGGGATGGATGTGCCCCTTACGAATAAGTTCTTGGATCTGTCGCTTGATATTCTCATTCTTTAACAGAGTGTGGTGGTAGACTAGACCATTGGGTAGCAATGAGTTGGGGGTCAGATATGTGTGATGCTTGACCTGACAGTGTTGAGGTACCTGGGTAGGTGAGGAGAAGATATCTGAGTATTCTTCCATAAATTTATCCACTTTCTTCTATTGTGTGGAGAGGTCAGCCGTAGAGTCCCTAGATGTGACTACGATATTTCACTCACTTTGAGAGAGAATCACGAAGAAGAAAAAATTCCCAATCTAAGAGATGACCTTCCTACATTTCTTGGCAAAGGTGAAGGAAATAGCACTGGGTGGGGCTTCCTCGGGTACCCTATACAATTTCCTATCCAAAGTAAAAATGACACTACGAGGTCTAGACTCATATACAACATGAATTTTCCATAAATAAGGTTTTCCCAAAATAAAATTATAAACTTATATAGGATCAACATCAAACAATACCTCATCTTTGAAGGGATTGATGTTGTATGACAGTCGACACTGTTGGCTGACGCAGAGATCGCTTCCTTGGTGAATCCATCTGATGGTGTAGGGATGTGGGTGTGGCATTGTTGGTAGAGATAGCAACTTGATGATCCATTTTTGTTCTATCCTTTTTCCTGTGGGTTGGGGCCACCCTTTCCTTGCTTTTGCTGTGAGGGGTTCCCAGGCCCAAATTGCCGCATCTTTTGTTTAAGCTTCTGCTCGATTTTGAAAACATATCGATAGGTCGCTCCCCAGGATGAAATGTACAGAAACTCAATTTTGGGTGGATGTATATATGCATAACCCCACGATACTTGAGCACCATATGTTGCTCAAAATATTTGATACCGATCTTGGTGTGCAACATATCGAATATATTTTTGAATTATGGCACTGCTTGGTCTCTTTCATGTCGCAGTGTGGTCCATTTTGCATACAACTCATCATAACTTCTGACAGGGTATTATTTTTCCTTAATATCTTCCCTGAAGGACTCCCAAGTGACTGCAGCTATAAATAATGAGGGTTCCTCTATTTCTTTTTTCTCATAGAAATTTTCCCACCAATATTTGACACGGGGAACGACTTTGAGGAGTGCAAAAATAATATTTTCTCTATTTGAAAAGTTATGGACAAAAAAATGCCCTTCTAGTAGATTCAACCATTTTTCTACAACATCTTCCTCCATCTAACCTTCAAATATAGGAATATAAAAATTTGTGTGTACCTTGAAGGGGGCGATGCCTCTTCTCGAGGAAGATGCATCGTCTATTGGTAGTCGCCGAAGGATTTGTGAAAAACTATCCATCATCTCATTCCTCTTTTGCATGAGGGATTCCTCAAGAAACATTTTGAAATGATATCTTGTCCCATACTATTTATTTTCTCTCGCCCTTAGAGGTCAGTTGGGCATGCGAGAGCTTTCGTCCTCAAGAGAAACAAGCTCGAGACCTAATTCTTTGTACCCCGACCTCATTGGGGACATGTATTAAGAATGAAAAGGATCAGATCGCTCTGATACCATTGATCCAAATTTTATGAGAAGAATGAAATTAATACAGATTATAAAATATGCTTAACACATAATAATAGATATACAGTAAAACTGGTTTCTATTCAATAAGGAAATAAGATGAAACTATAAAATGCAGTGGAAAACAAGCTTGTTGGAATGGTGGCAGCTTATCTCTGATAAGTGATGTGATGGTTGCGCTCATTCACAAGAACATGATTACAATGAGGCTCTGAAGGCCTTTTTACAATAAACATGAATTCAAAAACCCTATACATACAAAAACCTAACCCTAGGAGATGAAGCACCAAAAGTCATGTGGGCCTCATGGGGTAAGCTAGTACATCAACTTTCCAGAGTCGTAACTTTTGCATGCGATATCGATTTTAGGTGCATGATAGCCCATTGGAAAGTTCT
>JZKD02S1642275.1:72662-93825 GCA_000966675.3 Picea glauca
GAGGGGTGACAAGGGAGAGAATAAGAGACATGTAGGCAGAGAGATAGATAGAGAGAGAGGGGAGGGAAAGTGAGATATAGAGGGAAGGAAAGAGGATGACAAACCTAGCGTACATGTTTTCTTAGCTGGTTTACTCAGATTTAGGTTCGGGATGACAAACCTAATGTCTTGGTCTGCAAATACATTAAAGCCTCCATTTTTATGAATAGCTCTCTATATCTCTATTTTTTACAATATTTTTATATAGACTACACAAATCAGTTGTTGATGAGACTATAGATATAGATAAAGTTAGCTATGCATATTCCAAATGTATAATTTAAAAAAAAAAAAAAATTATTGTTTACTATTTTTAATCTATTTTTGTCTTGACATATATCCAAATAGTAAAATGAATACCTCTTTTATTTTTTCTATAACTTTTTGTCAACTTAACCATTTTTCAAATGAGTTATATTCTGCATTAGAAGAGACCGATATCTACAATCTAAAAAAAAATATTGGTTTTTATAATGTTAATGTGTTGTAATTTGAAGGATATATTGACTTTCATAATTTAAAAAATATATAAAATTAATATCATAAATTTTGAAAAAATACACTGCACACAATGGATTCTCTACAATTATAAAAGTTTTTGGAAGGAAATTCCATTGTTAAGGTACTCAACACCTCGATGAACAAAGACATATGCCTTACATTTTTCTAGAAAAATAGCATACCACTGTTAGAAAAAAAATATAATTTCACATAGTTTTTCACAATTTAAATGAATAAAAGTTGTATATTCGGAAAGCTAATTCAATTTCACGTTCCATATTTTTACACCATATTCAAATTCATTGTAAAAGTACCTTGAATAATCCCTCCCAGTTATCCGATTGTTGTTTTTTCATGTTTGCATTGCCACTAATGAATCATGAGAGACCATCATTAGCTTGCACATGTCCTATGGTCCTAATAGGGTGTTGACCCTAGTTTAAGAGGGGTGGAGGTCTTATGTCCCACTTATCCTCTAAAACATGGAGTCATGGGAGGGCCATGTTAAGCCCCACTCTAATAGGTGTGTGATGGATACCATTGGTTTCCTTCCAAGAAATATTGGTCGATATAGTTGTCACTTCTTCTTACAGGTTCTTTTTGGTGTGAGATTGATATAGTTGATAGACCAACATATTCCAACAGAGTAAATGATAGGATGTGCAAGATGGAAGCAGGCTAGGGAAGAAGGGTGATTTAGAGTAGTTAAGAATGTTGTTGGAAATTAGAAATGTCAAATTAGTTCCATACTTAGTTCCTTTTGTTTTCCCATTTCTTGCTCAATTCGTTTATGGTGATATTGATGTAATTTTCAATTCATCTTGAATTATTGTGACTTAGTTAAAGAGACTATTGGATGTTGTGTTTAATGTATTCATTGTCTTGCATGCTTTGATGAGAGTATATGGAAACTATGCATTATAGGTGATGAATGATATCATTAGTACACACACAAGCTATGTATGCACTAACTACACATACATATCTTATGCATGTATACTAGTATCACTTGAAATATATTATCTATTAAAATAATATGATTAATGGTTGATGCATGGTGGGTGTAGTAAAAGGTGAAATTTGTATTCTTGTCAGTTGACCTTCACTTGGATTATTACCTTTTAGTTTGGAATTTTGTTACATTTTTTTATAATAGGAAATTTGATTTCATTTAGAATCTATTTTTTTATTACGGGAAGGGATTTCATAATCTTACCCAAAATTCAACTGATTGGATTGGAGTTTATCTTGCTAAGTGAAATTTCATGATTATTGATGTTGGGTAGGTGAGGTAATATTTTATTATAGTGTGAATTTCCTAAGAATTTTGTCGAGAGACTAGGAAGGTGTTGGGGAAGTCAATAAATAATATATTTAAGAGAAGGGTTAGGGGTTGAATCATTTTGGTGGGAATTAATAGGAAGAAGAAAAAAAAACATGCAGGGAGGGGAAAAGAATTGAACCTTGAGCTTGAGAATGTTTATAGAGGTTTCTATAGAGTTAATAGTGCATTAATTTATTCCCTAGATAGAAATTTGACACCATTTATGGTATATTCAAACTCATTTCAACATTAGAATTTGGGCATTTTTACTGACTTTAATATTTTTTCAAATTCCTCCATAACTTCAAGCTCTATAATCATAATTCACCCAATATGCCATAGAACTGAGATATGCCATTTAGGAGTTACACTAGTTAACATTATAAAACTAAGAGTTCTCAATTATGACTCTATATAGTTCTTTTTCCTCATAGACATTTTCTCAAACACATAACCTTGGAGCTACATTTCTACTCAATTTTAAATGGAGTGGAACTCTAGTATTTGGGAGTTACACAAATAGTAAATCTATATTCTCTAATAGGAATGTGATTTTGGAATTTGATCCATCATTCCAATAATTTCCATCTTCAAGGATATTTCCTGAATTATTCTCCCTCAGGTATTTTGTCAAAAAATTGATATGAAAAATGCAATTTTTTCATATACAAGGTGACTAATGGCCCATATAGCCCCATTGTTATAGCTAGTGGCTCTCATACCATATTGTAGCATACCCAATACCCTCCGTGATCTTTTAAGGATATGGGGTACTTCTTGAAACCACCAAATTACACCCAAATTCACACCAACTTATTACTCTAACACCACAATGTAATGTGCACAATTTAATAATTAATTTGTGACCAATAATATTACATAAAATTTATGGAAAATAATATTTTTTTTTTTGGAAATAAATTTCCCATAAACAATTGTTCCACAACCCATAAACACATTCATTCATCTCACTGCATACACCATATTTTTTCTTAGACAATAAATAATAATAGTCAATACAATGCAGTTACAACATCATTGATATGGATTTACCAACAATATTCATATGTAATTCTTTCACAAACATAAAATTACATTGTCTTCATGATTATTCCCCCTTATGGAATACCCACAAGGCCATTAACCTAGAAATAAATATTTAGGATATATGTATAATTATTCCCTCTACAATAGAGTATATGCCTATAATAAATTCAAAATTATGCATAGAAATCATTACCAAACAACCCATTATGCATTCCTAAGCCTAATGTAAATTTCCAGACTTGCAGCTTTAGGAAAAAGCACACACATTCTAATATACAGTAGTAGAAACAACACTAAACATCAACACATCGGTAAAAAAGTTTATAATACTTATTTATCATTACCTGATATTGGGGAAATAGTTCCATTATAGCATTTTTACATCAATCCATAGGGACCATCTTGAGTAGGTTCCACTCCCATGCCAGGTAATGAAACAACAAGGGGGAATTTACGAGCTAAGGCTAATTTTTCCTCACTTAGGTCAATCAATTATTGTATTTTAATTCTCAACTCATGTTTACAACAATATTTATAGTGAGGGAGATTAACTTTCAAGAAATTAATTATGCAACAATGCCACTTTCCAACATGTATTTCCCCCTTATCCTTGCACAACAAAAGGAATGGGATACAATGCAAGCTATAGAGGAAAATCTCCAATGTTAGAATCCATAAAATATCAGTTGTAGCAATTACAAACACTTACAACCATGGTTTTCCTCACATGATAATAATAAAAATACTTATGGAAACAACATACTTCCAATAAAAAATTAATATTAACATTAATAGAGAACATACTAACTCCATCTCAATGTATGTGAATGGTCTCACAATGTCATAACATGGTTGCAATGGCCTCCAAAAGTTATCATGTCAATGTCCTGACCTAGCAACACTTCTCTCAACATATGCATGTGGTCTCTCAACCTACTTGAATGGAAACCTATTATATGGTTTATTCCCCCAAGGATAAAATGAATCTATTATTTTTTCTAAAAGGTGGAATGAATCCCTTCCCAAATCTTGCATAAAATATATGACTTGAATGGAGACCATGTTCCCCTTTCATAAATCTTCGAAAATAAACAAAAGGAATATAATATATGGGAGCTAGGCCCAACATCAATAGAATATTTTGTTATTGACCACCCCCTATTTCACCTCTCATTGTTTCATTTCCCAATGCTACTCAAGATATAACCCCAAATGAACCTTTTATATTCTTCTTGTTATTATTTTCTATAAATTCCAAAGTAATAAAATCTAAACCACTTACCACATGCTTATTATTTACGATCATGCTCATAGGAGGTATTACATTGACTTAATATTTGTAATTTAATTGATAATTTTTAACTAGTTGTTTGTTGCATTATTCATATTCATATATAGTGCATTGATTTCATTGTTTGTTCTCTAGATAAATTTGATTATCCTATTTTGTGCATTGATTTCAACATTTGTAAATTGGATAAAGGTTAGATGAAAAGTATTTCCTCCTTATTTTGAAATGACTTATTAGATATAATTGTACATAAAGGAATTTAGTATTTACAAAGTGAAGATCTAATCAATTAGATGGTTTGAGATCATTATCATGGAAAAATACTTAATATAAAATGATCACATAAGCTCCAAATCACGAGCTAATATAAAATGAATCAAAAAAGAAAAATGTCACATTATTTCCAGCACCTCCAACTGCAAAGGCCAACACCTCCAAATGCAAAGGCCTAAGTGGTGAGAATTTGAACCAAGGGGTCACACAAATCCCACTTCTCTAGCTTCTGCTATATCTGGGTGCCTAATAATCCATATAAAAATATGACATAAAATTGAAATTCCAATATGACCAAGTCAAAACCAAAAGGCTAGGGAAATATTCTAGAAACCCAAGTACGACCCTACTTACAAGAGTTCATAATGGCCAAAATTTCCTCAATTTATAAAACTGTTCCTTAGGAACACCACTTTTTGATGATTTCGTAAGTGAGATATTTCCTAATGCTTCATGAACTCACAAGGATTGACATTGGAGAGAAATATTATTAATATCGGAAAGAAGGATAGGTAGGGTATGAGCTTTACTACAATATCTCAAGTTAAAGGTTTGAATGACTATTGATTTCAACCTCATTTTTCATATGAATAATATAAGTAAAATGGAAAAAACTGCAAATGTGATTATAAGAAAAGATGAAGAATATAGATTGAGATTGTTGAGTACATAATCTATTTGTTATTATTATATGCATAGTATTACTTTCTTACTTCTCACAAGTGCAAAGAAAAAATATAAATAATTAATATTTATGAATAATAATATAAACCATACAATAGTCCATGATAACATACTTTAAATCTTGTCGATTATGTATCACAAGCATATGCATGCCTATCTATGTAAACTTAGCAATCAACTAGGAAGATACCGTTAAAGAAGTAAAGGTAGATAAAATACTAAAAATAATTTAAATGGATAATTATTATTTATTAAAAAATGAGTTAAAATTTTGAAAGGGTAGAATTTTTGTGAGAATGTTGTAATTTTAATCATGTCAAAAAATCATAATGTTGATAAAATAAAAACAAATTACACAACACTTTGAAAGAGAAGCGTGGTCTCATATGTTAAAACTCCTAAAATACTACTCTAATTTATATATCTATTAATATATGATTGAATGGATTTGAATGAATCCTGCATAATTTCCATTGCAATGTAATACAAAACAAGGCATGTTGCAGAGCAACAAGTCCTTCCTAAGAAGGTAGAGGAGCTTAACAATCCTAGATTAAAGATTAAGGTGCAGAGGAGCTTAGCAATCCCACATTAAAGATTAAGGTGTCTTGTTATTGCAGCCAAAAGAGACACATTGTTACTGCTTCTCCTGATCCATAAATGCTAAAACACGATAACACCTGAGCATAATTATTACATCATTGCCACAGACCACACTGTCGTTATTGCTCGTCATTTAAATACATAATCTCATGTATTTGGTCAAAGGCTCCGTGAAGAAGAAGGTAAAATGGATCTCAAGGTTTTGTGAAGGAAAAATCGAGTTCGGTGGCTTTTTGTTTACATTCCAGGATCCAAGGTATTCATTGCGCCAAATAACAGTGTGAATTGTATTCACCCATGGGGAAAATGTTGGTCGGGGTGACAATATAGCTGAGAGATTTAGACTAACCGCGCACTTAATATCAGTGTGCTTTCCCATATCAAATTTAAATTAATTATGGTTGTGTTGGGCAAATGCTACAAATCATTTTTAAACGATGAATATAGATTTATTATTGTAAGAAACAACAAAGTTGTTGCACCAAATAAAGAATTTGTTTTAAATCACTCTGCGTAGACACATACAACAAGCATGCAATGCTTGACAACGTGTCCATTAAGACTGGAATGGAAAATTCTGGGAATGAGATAAACTCAATCTCCCACTAGGCTTGGATCCAAACGAAGGTATGTTGTGAGTTTTGCTTCTAGTATTGGTGTTGAAGGCTACCAAATGGGTTAACTCAGGTGGAAAACGAGTAAGGATGTTAGTGTTCAATATGGATATAGATCATATGTTGGGGAAACCTCTAAGTCCTATGCCTTTGCTAATATACAGAGACATAGGTGGTAAGAGCTAATATACCTTTTCGGTCTAGAGCTAGTAGCTTACAACTGATGATCTTGTTGAGTCCAACCTTAAGAACTCGAGGCTCGCTAATAACATCAAACTGACATAGATCAACAAAGCCAGCCCTGGAGCACTAAGGTTCAATCCTACACAACAAAAGAATTTTTTTAAGGATGCATTGGACATGTTTAGGGATATGGATACACCTACCCTAGTTCAGTTCATGGAGCTCTTCAACCCACGAGAAGATTGCGGAAGGCTACCCACAACCCAAAGAAATAATGATGCAACTGACTAGGTAACTGACTGGTTTTGCTTGGTTTTGCTAGTTTTGCAGGTTACCGAGATGGAATTGGGTCTGGAAGTGAGCGAGAAGTTGTTTCTATGGGTGATTCCTTAGGCACAGTAATAGACATAATCTCATCCTCACAACTGGCATAAATTGCATCCAAATTGGCGTCAGTGGTGTTATCACTCCAAGAAACTCCTTAGGGTTGTAGGCTAAGAATGCTTGGTAACTTAAGAATATGGTAGATTTTGTATGCTTGGAACAATAGGATAACTCAATAATTAATGTGACAGACAACTCATCATACATTCAAATGACATAGTTCTTTCAGAAAATAATGATCAGATCAAGTAATTTCAAAAGAGGGATAAAGAACACTAATCTTGATTGTCAAATACAGTTGGGTGTAGGGCTTAATACAATATAGAAAGAAGATCCTCCACTTCAAATATATGAGCTTAATAAAGAGATAATAGTCTTCATAAGCTAAGATAAACTGAAATGAAGTACAAAAAAGGAAACATGGATATTTTTGATATTGAAAACAAAAGGAGACTGCAATTTTATTATATCATAAGAGTCTATACAGTAGCACAAAAATGTATCCCAGTTTGAACCCCCTTTGTCTCTTAGAAAAGATAGGCATTTATAACCTTTTACAATAAGTTTTCAGATCCTAAAACAATGGATCTGATATTCTAAAAATAGAAATTCAAAACTGATTTACAAAAGATAAGCAGAGATCCTCAAAATGAGGTCAATCCATATCTAAGAGTAGTAGATTGCTGATGAAGTGCAGTTTTAGCCTCCCAAGGTTGTTTGATTTTCTCCTCCAAAGATAAAATTTGAATTTTGTGAAGTGTGCAAAAACCCTAATATTCTGCCTTTGAAAAAGATGCCAAATGTAGTTGAAAAACCTCTTTTTGACTTTATCCCTCAAAACTAGTTGTTGAATTAGACTTGATAATTCAAAACCTGTCCATTTGAAATGGTTTCAAACCATTCAAACCCAAAAAATCCTGATTTGGGCAAACATTCAGTTATTCTGGCCTTGACAGGCTTTCACCAGTTAATTTACCTGAAAATCCACTCCTTAGCTGGTGAAAGGCGGAGCTTTCACCAGCTAACTAGCAAAATTCGAGATGGGTTAGCTGGTGAAAGCACAAACTTTTTTAAAATCAAATTTATCAGTCATGGAGAGTCCATTTTGCATGATTGAATAGTCGATCGACATCTACAAATCCTAATCTTTCCAATGGTTCTTTCAAATCTGAATTTGGATCCTAGGAAGCTAGCCAAATGTTCCCTACAAGATTAGGAATCATTCTTTCAAAAATGCCAGTGTATTTTTTATCGCTAACATCTGGCTCCAACTGGGATGGAGACCTCCCTACGAGGTCTTCAAGAACCTGACAGACCTGGTGCCTTTAGTATTGGGCATGGAGTCATTCATCCTTTACAATTTATCATCTGGCTATTTTCCAAAGTTTGTTGTTGTAAAATGGAACGACCTTCAGTAACAGCTGCAACTATTGAACTGAAAATGTCCTCTACTAAGACCATATTAGATGCCTCCTTTGCGACCTATTTAGAATGAGGACCTTCCACAAATCTTGATGCTAAGTTTTTCTTGATTTGGTGAAGAAAAACTTCGATCTGGGCAAAAATACACCTTCGCTGGCCAGTCTCGGGTTTCACCAGCTATTTTGCCTTAAGATTTGCTAGTTAGCTGGTGAAATCTCTACCTTTCATCAGCGAACTGGTTATAATTCTGCCTTCTGCGCTGGTGAAAGTTTTGTTTTATCTTTGAGAAGAAAATAATGCAGAGCAACAATGATCCTGCATAGAGTGTTAGATTCTTCAGCAATTGCTCGATAAAGTGTTGTCGACACTTGATGTTTGAACCTCAGGTGACCTGCAATGCTTGATTCAAGAATTGTTGTGCTAAGCAAGAGAGGAAAAAACAAATTACAGATATCAAAATAATTAAAGCAATGACACCACAGCTGCAGAGCATACAAAAGGAAATCCAAATGTACAACTGTTGTTTTCTATGGCAGGAATTTGATAGCAGCGCAAGAAGGATCTCCTTGCTAGGGCATATGGGAATTTCTTGATCAACTTCTTTGATCATTTCCTCAAGCTCAACAATACCAAATTCCTGGCAGATTTGATGAAGCTCATCCAGATTAATTTGCCTCCTTCCGTTGTTTTTATATCACTAAAGTGCATAATAGCAGACTTGGCACCATTACTGCTTTCACTCATGAGAGCCTTCGATTCACCTTTTTCTGGTGATGATGATGTTGTTTTGGATACTATACGAAGACAAGCACCCATGCATGACCATCCTAAAAGTCCAAGAGATGGCCTGGTGAAAACAACAACTTGTGACATAGTTTGTGCTTGTCTCATAACAACCTGAGTGTTGTTTGAAATTGGACGTGAGATTGCACTAGCCCTTGCAACTCTAACTGCCATCTCAAAACCCTGCACCATGTTTTTCCTCACCAACACTTTTATTAGTAAAAAATATAGAGCATAGCAATGCAATTACATCTCTTTGACAACCACGAACCTCAGAACTTCCTCCAGTACTGCGAGGTAATGTGACACTTGAAACAACAAAACGTGCTATGTTTCCAGTATCTTTCTCCAACAAACGAATCCAAATATTGGTCACTCAACGCTTCATCCCGATCTTTTCTGAAATGAGGTAACACGATCCACATATTTATGCATGTTTTCTTCTATAACATGAACATTTCTTCCACCAGGAATAACTTGTGGTCGATGCTTCCACAAGTTATGCATAAGAAAAACTATATATATCTGACTTCTCAGTATGTATTTCTTTTTTGAGTACTTATGGTGCCATGTAGATAAGTGTTCCAACCATGTTCTTTTTATGGAAACCCCCAGTTGGTTTCCCAGATGACTTCCAATTTTGTACAGTTGTCTTCTCAAGATATTTTCCATAGACTGCCAATCCAAAGTATGCAAGGTGTGCCTCCAATTTGTTGTCAAGGAGAATATTTGCAGGTTTGACATCCCTATGGACAATTCCAAGCTTATGAAGGTACTGCAAATCCCTGGTTAGTTGTATTGTTATTGCTAATAATTGCTCCACGGATGGATTCCATTCCTTAATATGAAAAGCTTGAGCCAAGTTACCATTCTCATAGAAGGGGAAGAAAAACATGTAATGTGGGGGTCTTGCATGTGCTGCCACCAAATTTGCTATGCTAGGATGATCTAACTTGCATAAAATTTGCAATTCTTTATGAAAACGGTCAAGATCTTTTGTAGTAGATAAAATGGGCTTCTTTGTTGCCACTTTGTCTCCTTCCAACAATGCCTTATAAACAATGCTTTCAGAGCCTCCGGCGATCTAGGAAAGTAATTTCAAAGAAGAATTGGGAACAAAGAGGCGAACGGTGTCAATGCTGCAGCATCCCCGTATGCATGTATTCGATGGAATTGCATCTTCTTTTGGCATCTTCACAGAGCACTCGCTAATCACAATGCGTTGAATACCATTTGACTTGCAAGCCCTCCTTCATATGACTTTCAATTTCATCTTGTGACTTGAGCTCGAGCCTGAGAACTGATAAACATGCAATTCTTCACACGATTTGCAGCTTCACACCTCCACCAGAACATATCTAGCACACAGGCTTGTTGCCAACTTACCTCATAGATCTAGTGGACAGAACCTGCCTCGGCATCGCTTGGACATAACTTGCCTCAGGGATCCCTCTAGCTCATATTAAATCCATGCTCATGTCTTTCTAGATCATCGACGACCTTTCCCTACATTGGAAAACAACTAAACCAGTAGTGGAAAACAAACCTCTAGCAATTATCCTCAGATGCCATATTTATTGTGGATGGATAGCTCCTCAAAATAAACACCATCTCGAACAGGTACAACAGTGTGACAAGCAATATTAGAGGAAGTTCGGATCTCACTCCACCTCTGGATCTTCCACGAGTGATGACTCTTTGTTGTTTGGTGGCCCCACAATCTTCCACGGATCAAAACATGATCCTTCTCCATGGCCTCACTCCTTTTGCTTCAGATCTGCTCCAGGATTTATAGGAACGAAAATGACCTACGTGGTTCCACCTCAGATCCTCCTTGTACGATATCGCCCCTGGTTCATTAGTCCGCACACAACCTGTAGATCTACAATGTGCACACGTAAGGCACTTTGCAATCGGCCTGCATTTATGTATGCACATGAAAATTACAACTATCATCCGAGAATCAACAATATCCTATAGTATACCACTTTGTAGCTTGTCTTGTTGTATAGATAGAAAAACATATGTGTTTGCATGTAAAAGTGTTGCAGGATTCCAACAAATCCATAGGTAAAGTTCACGCAAATTCTGGTATTTCTTGCTCCTTATATAATGCTACACAAGAAAGTAATGCAATAGCTTGATCTTATGCTTCTGTGCTTTCCTCATTACAAAACATATTCAATACACGTGCACTGAGATTATGTCTTTCAACTTTGACAACAATCTATCCTTAGATGTGCCTGCAAATATGGAATATCTACCTTTGACTATTTACAAGATCCCTTAAAATTTTGTTTCTGAAAACTCTGCCACTTGTCTTCGGAGCTGCTGCCACTTGTCCTTTGCTAAATTAAAATATGCATATTTTTCCCTCAATCTTGAACAAATTATATCACAAGCATCTTAAGGATTTAAATTTATCTTCAATTTGCTGCTTTCAAGACTCAAAGATATCACGTGCCAGATGTATCCTAGAAATGTGGAATTTCTAACCAAATGCCCAACTGGAAATTTTATTTTCATATCACCTCCAAAAACTGGAAGTAATTTTCCATTTGTTTCTCCTTGGAGTACACGATGTAAGTTCTTTACAAACCCTCATCTCAGAATTTATGCTCACAACGACATCACCATCTCCACCTTTGGCATTATCATAGCATCATAATTCAATAAGTCTCCAGACAACAAAAACAAAACTAGGATTACATTTCCTCAAAGACTAGCCTTTGTCTTTATTATTTGCGATGCAAACTCTACAATTATTAAACTTCTAAACTTTGTTGCATCCTCAACTCAGCTGCCTGCATAAAGAACTTTGTCAGAAATTCAATTTCATGAGCTTTCTTTCCGTGGTTCCTTTGAGCTTCTAACAAATCTGTTGGTCCCTTGATCTCTACAAAACTGTAACTTGCATGTAATTTGCCTATAATCTGATCTCTGTACACCTTCAAACATGCCTTTATTCACACAAGCTCACTGTTATTTCTACTGCAAATTAGAAGAAATAAATGCTCGAGAAAGAGCTTATTTACTGAACTACTCTACTTTAACCAACTGCTGCCTCAAAATTAGGTAAAATCATGCTTCCAATGAAGCCATCCGAGTATCCGAATAACTGGTAAAACTTCTGATCTGAAGATGAATGTAGGAAACCATGGAATACTAATATATGATTCGAAAGTGCAGCATAACCAACCTTCGTTTGACCAGAGCAATTTGGCATTTATGCTGCTCGAATACTCAAGATAATCAACAAAAGGATCAATGACACTGTAAGAAAACACTTCTTCCTGTTGCTTCGATTGAACATCAGAAGATCTCTGCATACCCTCCTTTCGAGAATAGCTGCCACCCTCAACTGCGTGTAAATATGAACAGGGCTGTAAAATAACTTCATTGTTGATGATGAATTGTTTGTTGTTGTCTGTAGACCTATGTTCAATTACGGTGCATGCAAACTAGATGATTTCTATAGATGACTTTTCAATGTCAACTGCAGGAGTTTCAATATCTACTGAGGGAGTTTCTGGATGACAGTATTATTCTTCATCAAAGACAAGTGAGTCCAACACTCCCTTGTTTTGCATAGGAAAATGAACAATCTCCTGATCTTCCTCTTTTCTTTCAAGTGCAAATACACCATGAGAAACCTTTTTAAAAATTTGAGAACAATGCTCTTCTATAATTGATCCTTCATGCAAATGAAAGGCAACGGGTGTGAAAGATACATCTATGCAATTCTCATAATAATCATTTTGAAAAATAGAAGAAAGGACTACTTCTTGTTGAACTTGCTTCTCGAATTCACCACAACAATCTTCAAAGAGACTTTCAGCTGGAAATTCATCTTTACAAAACAAATGGAAAGCATAATGAAAACTTGCTAATGAGTGAATGCTTGAAGCTGGAAGAGACCTGCACCAATCAAGGGTTATCCCCTCTAATGAATACTTGAACAATTTAATCTTAACATCTTCATGTATGATCTGGAGCCGATGAATAAACTCATGAAAACTCAACAAGTGTTCAGCTGGCACTTCCCATTCTTCTCCTCGAAATCTGGGAAGGTTGTGTTCCCATTCATCTCTACTAGGTACTGGATGAGGGTAGCCAGAAATACTTGAGAAATCACAGAATGCATACCTCTTTGCTAAGATCTTGTTCATGTCATACCAGTGGAGTCACCAACAATTTTCTGAACAATGGAGTCGCCACTGAATTCGTCCTTCATGGATTCGCCAGATAGATGATTACAACCAATGTAATGTCTAATCCTTGTCTATCATCAAGGAGTAGATCTAATGTCGTCTCCCAGGGAAGTTGAGCTTCAATCTCCTCTCCCCGGCAATGGCACCAATTTGTTATCACTCCAAGAAAATCCTTAGGGTTGTAGGCTAAGAATGCTTGGTAACTTAAGAATATGGTAGATTTTGTATGCTTGGAACAATAGGATAACTCAATAATTAATGTGACAGACAACTCATCATACATTCAAATGAAACAATGCTTTCAGAAAACAATGATCAGATCAAGTAATTTCAAAGGAGGGATGA
Source organism: Picea glauca (assembly GCA_000966675.3). NCBI lineage: Eukaryota > Viridiplantae > Streptophyta > Pinopsida > Pinales > Pinaceae > Picea > Picea glauca. Next base: position 86,367 of record JZKD02S1642275.1, read on the forward strand.
CTAACACTAATCTTGATTGCCAAATACAGTTGGGTGTAGGGCTTAATACAAGATAGAAAGAAGATCCTCCACTTCAAATCTATGAGCTTAATAAAGAGATAACAATCTTCATAAGCTAAGATAAACTGAAATGAAGTACATAAAATGAAAAATGGATATTTCTGATATTGAAAACGAAAGGAGGCTGCAATTTTATTATATCATAAGAGTCTATACAGTAGCACAAAAATGTATCCCAGTTTGAACCCCCTTTGTCTCTTAGAAAAGCTAGGCATTTATAGCCTTTTACAATCAGTTTTCAGATCCTAAAACAATGGATCTGATATTCTAAAAATAGAAAGTGAAAATTGATTTACAAAAGATAAGGAGAGATCCTCAAAATGAGGTCAATCCATATCTAAGAGTAGTAGATTGTTGATGAAGTGCAGTTTTAGCCTCCCAATGTTGTTTGATTTCATCCTCCAAAGATAAAATTTGAATTTGGTGAAGTGTGCAAAAACCTTGATATTCTGCTTTGAAAAAGATGCCAAATGTAGTTGAAAAACCTCTTTCTGACTTTATCCTTCAAAACTAGTTGTTGAATTAGACTTGATAATTCAACACCTGTCCATTTGAAATGGTTTCAAACCATTCAAACCCAAAAAATCTTGATCTGGGCAAAAATTCGGCTATTCTGGCCATGACAGGCTTTCACCAGCTAATTTACCCGAAAATCCGCTCTTTAGCTGGTGAAAGGCAGAGCTTTCACTAGCTAACTAGCAAAATTCAAGACGGGTAAGCTAGTGAAAGCGCAGATCTTTTTAAAATCAAATTTCTCAGTCATGGAGAGTCTGTTTTGCATGCTTGAATAGTCGATCGACATCTACAAATCCTAAGCTTTCCAATGGTGCTTTCAAATCTGTATTTGGATCCCAGGAAGCTAGTCAAATGTTCCCTACAAGATTAGGCATCATTCTTTCAAAAATGCCAGTGCATTTTTTATCGCTAACAGGTGGGAAGCACAAATTTTCTAAAATACTTGGCAGGATTTCTCTCCATGCAAATTTTGTTGGTATCCTCGTCATTTGGCCTCTCCCTTACGCTTCCCCCTGATGGTCAAGACATTCTCATCCTCAATCTGAACCTGCAAAATAGATACACACAGGAATCCAAGCAAGCCTTCAGATTCGATTCGTGGTCGGATGAAAATGTCAATAGACAGAAAAGAAAGAAAAACAAAAATTGACTTTAATGTTGGAGCTCTTGATGCCAGGCATGTTGGTAATGAAGGAGTAGGCCTTTGAGTTCTCCTTGATGTACACGGCGGTGCCGACGATGGCCTTGGTGTCACGGATGTAGCTCTGGGCTAGCGGATTTAGCATCTTCTAGAATTCGTCCGCCACGAATATGAGCATGTTTTCGTTACTTAACAAAGAATCGGCATGAAGGACGTGCTCCATAAGAGACTCCATTTTTGAGCTAGATGATAGAATTGATAGCCAAGCCAATTACTCTTTTAAGTTTAGCCGAGATTCATTGATTAAAGACTAAACGACAGGTTGGATTTATAAGAGGATAGTGGAATGGGAAGGAGGTTTCGACCAACCTGCAAACACTCTCCTTCTGGCAAAGGAAGAGAAAGAGTCCAACAAATACACGTTATGGCTTAGAGAACATGAGTTATTTTAGGGGCCTTTTTTGATACCTTATGTTTGCAAGAAGGGAAGAAGAAAAAATGAGGTTCCGACCAGCCTGCAAACGCTCTACTTTTGGCGAATGGATATTGAATAAAAGGGAAAAGGAAAAGAGAATAAAAGTGGTTCGATATGAAGAACCTAAAGGTAGATACAAGCGCAGTAGATAGGGTCCCAAGTGAAAATCCACACTTTACTCCAGGGAAGTAGCAGTGTTGTAGTAGTGTTGGGATGGATGAGGGGTCCATCCAGATGAATGCAAGCACAACGACGCGAAAACACAACGACAGATACAACTGAAAGGATCTTACAGAGACAAGAGTGTGGTCTGTCATCTGGATGGGCATATGGAGGGGATAGTCTTTATAGTGGAGAAGAGAGGATTGCATGTTATCCTCATGTCGATCATACCTACAACCATATTGCAATAGGACGGACAACCACGTTATACCAAACCTATGAGTACTGGCATAATGATCGAGCTTACTCCAGCTTTACACTATATTGATTACTAGATTATATGGAATTAGAACACATATCATAACAATATAACATTTAATGTTAGTGAAGTAATGCTAGACCTATGTCTAGCATTACTTCACTTCTCAAAAATTTACTCAGCCATGGTGTGTTTTAATCTAAGGTTGTTAGGACAATGTGACTATATGCATCGAAATGAGGCCAAATAAGGCCTCAAATTTTCCTATTGAATTTGAAAATAAGAAAAGTGTTGTAAACGTTTGATTGGTAAAGAAAAAGTGGAGTATTGAAAAACTTTGATTAAATTGTTTCATTTACATTGGTTAATGTGCATAAACTAGTAAGTATGTATGCCCTAATAAGTATGTAGGTCATGCACATTTATATAGGATTATCCTGGTCATTCTAATTGAAATCGTGTTGGTGAGGATGTAAATATACTTGTACAAACTTGATCGCCTATATGGTTATGAACACACTACTTCTAATTTGTGATATATCCATTGAGTTGGTACCATATGTGTATGAAGCTAAGAATTAAAATGGTTAATAGTTAATGTCATTCTAAATATTAAACAGTACTTGCACGTATATAATCAATTTTAACAAGGGAGGTTGCAAAGCAACAAGTCCCTGCCGAGGTTGACAGGATTTGACTAATATGTTGGATTAGCTATTAATGTGTCTGATGTTCATTTCTTCATGCATTTCAGAGTAGAGCCAGCTCTTGTAGATAAACTTACTATTTCGATACTTGTAAAAGCGTTTTACAATTCCAGAGAATTTCTTTGGGATTTGTCATTCCTTGACTCAACAAAGTAATGATAACAACCACTTTGACATTGCAATCCAAAACCAAGTGAAACCTAATAGTATCGACATGGGTATTATTGCTTGCTATTAATTATATCGCTATGTACCAGCTGCATCTTACGCGTTGAGTGTTTCACGCGATACGTATACCTTTCGGATAAGCTATGATGCGGGTAGGGCTAAAATTGAAACACTATGATGCGAGTAGGACTCTAATCGTCTGTAACAAGCACCAATGAATATAAAATTCTTAATCAACCCTCGATGAAGAAACATTTTCTCTACTAGATCCTTCCTTTGCACAGTGAGGCTTATTGGATATGCCCCTTCATGGATGGTTTAATGAAGCTTATACTCGTATTCGTATATAATAGCTCTTTCGTTGAGGAGAGGTTGTAGTCAATCCAAGAGGGCCCACGACTGGTGGTTGCTGTAGTGAAAGCATTCACTTCTTTAAGTTTAAAATTTATCTGTCTATTTGCATGTTTGCATGATCTTTCATCTACATGTTTACAATTGTTACATTTTAGTGAGTATGTAATTGGCTTCGGATAAATTTATCTACCTGTCTGCAATTGTTGTGTTCTCGTTAGCATGTGATTGGCTTCATATCCTATTTTCCAAAATGTTATTGCAATTGTTGTGTTCTCGTTAACATATGATTGGCTTCATATCCTATTTTCCAAAATGTTACATAACCTTTATGTGCACTTTAACTTTTAGTCATCCAGATGAATTATTGGGTTATTCAAAATGGTAGATAACCTTTATGTACACTTTAACAATTATAACACAAGCCAAAAATAATATAAAATAAAGAAAAGTTATAATCTATACAAAATTGTATATTAAAAAGCTAAATTCAAACCAAAAATCTTAGTTTTTTATTTTGTTTGTAAATCCAATATGAACATAAAATTCAAGAAAATAGATTATTCAAAATTATACAAGATTTTATATTAAAAAGATAATTTTGTTTGTAAATCCAATATGAACATAAAACTCAAGAAAATTGATTATTCAAAATTGTAGATGAGCTTTTCACATTTTGATTCCGTGTACCTATTTCTCTTTAGCCATTTGTATTTGATTTATTATCATTATGGTTTGCAAACTTGGCATACATATTAATATAAATAATGTTATCGCTTGATATGATGAGGTTTGTTACTGAAAAGAGATCTGCACTTAAAGCTTTACTTGCGTTTAATTGTGCTTATTATTTCATTTCCAGTTTAAGTCTCTAGTCCAGAAATACGGTATGAGCAGAAAGATAAATAAAGCATGGTATATAAAACTTCAATCCATGGCTCCTGAGTCTCTCATCGTGTCAGTGAGTCTGCCTCATTGATTCGAAGGTAGAAAATCTTGAAGACGATTAGTAACTCATTACTGTTATTTAAACAAAACCAAACCATCTAAAAAAGATTTTAAACCAACTCGCCTCAAAGATTATATGCGCCTAGATCAAACAGGCATGAGACGCGCCCAGGTTTTGATATAAAATCTCAAAGCATCAATTGATTCAAATAAATGAATTATATTCTCCAAAAATCATGCTCAAAATTTGTAGTGAAACTGTTGTTGTTTTGTTTGTTTTCGAAACAATTAACGCACGAGTTTGCAAAGAATGTGAAAGGGTTACCACTTTGCAAAGGCTTAATCTTATCAAAGATAAACTTGATGGTAGAACTCTGTATTATGAGAACGTGAATACACAGGTTATGTTTCATGAAATGCCGCAGCTAGCATGTAAAAGAGTAATCGCCCAGGTACTGTTTCATGAAGTATGTAAAACGAGCAAAGGTAAAAGGCAGTCACGGTGTGGGCCATGTATTTCTTGTGATAGGTAATTCAACAAAGAAGGAGCTTCGAAATGTGCGATCCAACGTCACCAGGTTTTGAAGTCACACGAAGTCAAGTCAATGACAGATGAAATGCAATGGAGACCAACGCCTAGGAAGGATACCTCTGTTTTTTTGGTTTTGATAGAAACCGCTGTGTATTTATTCCACATTGTTAGAAACCGCTGAGGAAACAGGCGCCATGCTCTATGCACAAATTAGAGGTGTTAATCTAATACATTTCCTCGCGTCGTCCTCCATGCAGAGACTGGACATATGCGAAATTACTTTCCATCTGTTTAGAGCGAGCAGGGTTGGAGCAAGCAAGAGATTAGCATTGCTCTTTATAGCAAGGGTTTTGGTATAGAGCTTTGTTCCCTGTAACACAGCCTGCTAAGTCTCAAACGATTCTCAGGCATATTCTCAACAATTTTCTTCCTCATGAGAGTAGAGATTATATGCTACGAGAGTAGAGATTATATGCTACTAAGGGTTTTCTGCTCTTGGGCTTGGAGAGGTATTATTTCAGTTATATCTACTCGAGCTCGAACTATCTCTATAGGAATTGCACCTGCAACCATTACTTATTAAACCAGCACCGCAAAGCTCAGGCGGTACAGTTTACCAGGAATAGGAATAACATCAGCAGCGAAGGCTAAAGGCAGTATACATTTTTTACTTAGCATCAAAGCTAGAATTGGGCGAGTCTAAGTGGCAGCGTAGACAGAGACTTCAATAGCAGCAGTTCCAGTTTCTCTCAAAGGCAGACCCGAATCTCCAGCCAAGAATCTCCAGAAGCCAATGTAAGATGAAGACCTAGGTTGTATATTTATAAATACAAGATTTAACCAAACATAACTTGTTCTTCTATTAAGTGCCTGATTGTTATTTCTATGGGCTGGGACTGCTACTGGAGATAATTATAAGTAGTTATTTTGGTCACACTTATAAGCTCAAATGCAAAACTAGTGCTTTCAACCCGCTTTAAATAATGCACATACAGTATTTATCAATAATATTCCACTCCCCAAGGAGAATAGGGTAGGAAAAAACAATATTCAGAGAAGGCTTGATTTTATGGAAGCTGAATTGGTTTCTATTGAATATTAGAATTGTACTAATATGAAGGTCACTTCAATTTCATTTTATCACTGGAGTTAGACATTGTTTTACAATATTGAATTCTCTTAGTATAATATGTTTTGGGGTGTCTCCACCAAGTGGCTGATTCTGTTTGTACAATGTAACTTGTAATTCTGTCATGTGTTTCTTAACAGCGTAGGCTAATTCCTCTCATGGTTTCACCATGTTCTTAAGGTTTGGGCGTCTCCCAATCTACCTAGAACTTAGGAAAACCTGGATAGCCCCGGAACAATCACAACCGTGAATTTTTGTTTCGCTAGATTTTGGAGAGGCCTTCAATCACAACCGTGAATTTTTGTTTCGCCAGATTTTGGAGAGGCCAAGGAAAGGAAAGGAGAGGAGTACTAGCATGTGTTTAATGCCCAACCATCTTCTGAATACATGAACCACTAAGTATGACTCTATGAGCAGTTCAGCTGGAAAATGTAGCTGAGTCTGTAATGGTCTCCCAAATGTTTCATGGTTCGGCTGGAGTCAGTCAATAAATAAAAAAACCAATAAAGAAAAGAACCAGGTATGAATAGTATTGTTGTTTAGTTTTTCTGGATAGATTAACATGAATCTTGAATAAATGTAGTAATTTTTGCAATTACAATATATAAACTAAAAATTAATAATTAATAAAAACTATAGTATGTGTGTCAAAAAATTGATGGATCATGATTCTTGACATAAGACACACATACACAAAAACAAATAAAATAACTATACTTGAATTTAAAAACAAATAAAATAACTATATTTGAATTTATTGAAGAGTATTACCAAATAAAATAAAAGAATATTACAAAGACAAAGCTCTTAAATTTTGGCTTTTGGTTTCTGTTGGTTCACTTGCAGGTGCTAATGGTTTCCAGGAGCAAATGCAAGGCACCCAAAAAAAATGAAAAAATCAGCAGTGAAAAAGAGTTGAAAAAGAGTATTACAAAGACAAAGCTCTTAAATTTTGGCTTTTGGTTTCTGTTGGTTCACTTGTAGGTTGCAGGTGCTAATGGTTCTCAGGAGCAAATGCAAGGCACCCAAAAAAAATGAAGAAATCAGCAGTGAAAATGAGGAAAGTGATGTATCAAAAAGAAAGTGTTTCCAGATAAAATGCTGAGAAAATAACCATCCCAGCAGTAGCATAAGGAGAAGGAGAACGTAAGGAGGAGCAGTGAAAATGAAGAAAGTGATGTATCAAAAAGAAAGTGTTTACAGATAAAATGCTGGGAAAATAACCATTCCAGCAGTAGCATAAGGAGAAGGAGAACATAAGGAGGAGAAGATGGAGATGAAGATGCCTGGATATTATTATTTATAGCAACATGAGGAGGAGGAGATTGTGGTGCGTGTCGATTAAAGCTACTATGTCAATTGATTAAAGCTCGAATGTCAATTAAGGGGTTAACCATGGTTAATGTTATATGCCAGATATAACATTATATGTTAACAAACTAATATCATACCCACCTCAAACATTAATTGGTTTTTTCAGTTTCATGTAAAAAGATTAAGAAACTTAAAAAA
>JZKD02S1642275.1:95142-109860 GCA_000966675.3 Picea glauca
ATAATTGGTTATCAGTACTTAAAAATATGAATAATAATATATTTGGCTCACCCTCGAGAAGAAAAGGCCAAATAAAACGTCAAATATGAATTTAGGATAAAATTGGAAAAACAAGAAAACATAAAAACTTGAGGTCAGTCTTAACTTGGGTTAAAAAAACAAATCATCTTGCAAAAATCATCTTGAAAAATTATACATTTGGTAAAACTTTGGATTAAAATGCTTTAAACTATGTGCCAAAGTAATTGAAACATCGAAGAACCGATTACAATAGTCTCCAGCCCAAAGGGCAGGGACTAATAAGAGCTAAGCATTGGTTACACATTAAGAGAATGTGATGTCTATGGATATTAATGAGTAGTGAGTAGTTTTCCTAAAGCATTAAAGACTATCAATTAGTTACACATTAAGATAATGTGATGGCTATGGATATCAATGTGATGCATTAAATATTTCAAATAAACTTGATGTTTGATTAAAAAACACAAACTTGATGTGTGATAAAAATGTATTGATTCAAAGTTTATCTTTGAATAATTAAAATTTAAATTAAATTAAAAAACTCAATATTGATACAAAATATTAAAAACATTATTTAAAAACGATTTAAAATTAAAAATATTTTCCATATTAAGTAATGTTTTATCATGTATTTGTTTATGGACAACATTATTTAAAAAAAAATTAAAATTAAAAATCTTCTCCACTTTAATTAATGTTTTATCATATATATACATAGATAGATAGATAGATAGATAGATAAATAGATAGATATTATATACAAATCAAAATTTTATTGATTTAGAAAAATATTATACATGCAATAAGGTTTTGTTGTTGGTCTGTCGGGAAACTAGACTAGTAGCAAAGGAATAGGTCCTTCATCTGCATAGTTTGTCCAATATTTTTAAACATAATCCTTGAAACTAAAAAATTCAAAAAACCTTCTAAATAACCCAAAAAACCTCATAGAAAGGAATTACAGGCTCTCGTCCTTGATCTTCGCTTGATGATACATAAAAAAAAATGAGACAAAACCAAAACTACTTATTGCTCAAGGACGTAGTGGCATCACAAACTCATTCTAGGTCCGCTCCATGGTTGAATTGGTCGTGCTTCTCAGCACTAAAGTCATCACTACTATGTTTGATGTGGCAAGACGAAAGAGAAATTCCCACATCATCAAATGTAGGTCATCTAGCTACAACTTCCTTTTACTCTAAGCCTCTTCCATGGTCTAGAGCATATGTCCCAAGATATTTTTAATATGCTAGTAAAGTTCTATATTTTTAATATGCTAGTAAAGTTCTACCGTTTTCCAGTATTTCGAGTCCCGAGCACACATCGTCCCAACATTTGGAATTAAACGAATAGTTAATTTGACCACCTCTTGGTCTTTAGACAACATCTTTTCCAAATGGGCAAGTGCTTTTGTCTTCTCCAAATTCTCTTGAAACCGAGGAGGATTTGAATTATAGAAAGTGGATGCAGCGTCATAAGATTCAAGCAAGACCCTTGAGGGTGAGTCATCAATACATGGTTGACTAGTCAAAGGTCTTGTTGACGGGTGCCCCCCTTAATGATACCCCTTGGGTACCCTTAAAAAGGGGCCATAGCTTTCCAAGATCCCAAATGAAGTCGATGATTAACACTCACTCTGAGAAGGAGGGTTTCTACCCCCCTTCACTTTGGAAATCCCATTGAGTTTCAACTAAACAAGAGTCCCAACAAGGATTCTTCTGACGAAATTTTTGAATATCTCGTTAACCTCTTGACCTCTCTCGCCACTCACTACAAATTACCTTTTCCATTGATCTGAGGGTAAGATCTCTCAATGTCAAGTACTTACCTCCATATTAATCAACATTAATCAATGTGACAAGGGATGGAGTACAGGCACCCCTCCTCCACATGTAGATAAGAAAGGGTGCCATGTGAATGCATCTGATTGTTCGTGTGAGTAGCCTCGATTTTGGAGATCATTCCCTCCCGATCAGGGACATGACCTGCTAACGTTGCATTTTTTTCTACTGGTCCAAATGCCTATTGTTCATGGTGTTAATTCCCTATGCGCTAGTTGTTCAAGCTTACTCAATGGATGATCCATCCTTGGTTTCTATCCTCAACACTTCACATGAGGAGCACCCCTCCCTTCTGGTGAAAGTAACCTATGATGACTTTGAACCTTGCCACTGGTCATAGTTCCAACTACGTGTGGTGTTAATACCCTCTACATCTATTTTCCTTCCATCCTCGAGGCATGTAGCCTCCTTGGTTCCCACCCCTAACACCCCATATGGGTAGCTCTAGTCCTTCACAACTAATTCAAGGCAAGTGAACGCCATCATGTCCATGTTATTAGGGTCCCAGGGCTCATTCCACTTATCGTTGACTAACTATACCACTTTTTTTGCTAGACAATCTGCTAGCTTGTTAGCTTCCCTCATCACATGGATTGGTATCATGATAGGGATGGTTTGCATTAATTATGCCACTCATTCTAGGGAGGAATCGAGACACCATTTATGAGGTATCATCGAAATCGGAATCCCTTGTTGAATCTACTTGATCATGTTAATTATCAGAAGGGAATCTCCCTCGACTATCACCTTGTTGTAACCGTTCTACTTTGCTATGTTAAGCCCTTCTTCTAGTGCTAGAATTTCAATAATGTTTTTAATGGTGTAGCCTATCTTTCCTGCATAAGTTCTGATGAACCCTCCTAAGTTATCATGGAACACACCTCCAAATCCCACCTTCCCTGGGTTTCCTTTTGAGGCCCCATCGAAGTTAATTTTGAAAAGGATTTGGGGGGTAGGTGACCAACTTGAAGGAGACGATACCTTTGGGGGTGGCGTAATTGGGATGACTAGAGTCAAGAGACTAGAAATGGATAGAGATTTGAGAATATTACGCTCATACTAGTTTGTCTTCCAATCTAATTACTTCCAAGGTTAGGTATCTATTGTTTCTTGAATATCTTTGATTATTCTGGTCCATATCTCTACCATTGTCTGAGTTCAATTTATAAAGACTTGCCTGTTACGTTATTTCCAGGTTTCCCATAAAAAGAATACTAGGAGGAGTTTCCAAAGGTGGTTTACTATAGGGTTTTGAGTGATAAAGGTTGGTCATTCTTGAATGGATATGGGAAGTGATTGACGACTACATCGCGTTCTTTGGAAGAGACATTCACTCTAGTCCCATAAGAAATCCATGAAGGGGTGAGAGATGAATATTTGCTCGGTGGATTCTTCTTGAGATAGACAAAGTAGGAACCTTGAGGGTCCTGAGAATCCTCTTTTACAAAGGTTATCCAATTAAACATCATTTTTGAGATAACAACCACAAAAAGGTTGAAACTTTTGGCCATAAATTATGTTTCCAAATCCGCTACCAAATTTTCGATTTGGGGAGGTTTTGGTAGTCAGTTGCAATCAAGTATGCCTCTTTAATTGAAAAAGATCCCTTCATTGACCAACCCCAATGAAGGCGATCCACCTCATTACTGCATTTGACTCTCTTGTGGGTTAAGTCCTCCCAAAATCATTCTAGATTCACTTGGTCCAAAAATCCTTCCCATACTTCCTTAGGTATCAAGTTACTTCATCGATGATGGGTTTCTTCTAGGGTCCAATAATGAGATACTTTAGTTTTCCCTTTGTGTCTCATTGTTTAATTTATTCCTAGGAATTTTTCTTGGTGTAACCATTTTGACATTTGTTTTCAGTCATCTTCCCAGAAGAGATCCTCTTACCCAATCCTTGTTTCCTAGAAATTTTTTTGTTGGATCAGGGATCTATTTTTCCAGGCCAAGTTCCAAATGTTGAATCCTCTTGGGGTGATTTTCATTCATATTAGGTTTCCTTCCTGATTGTATCTAGCATACTTCATATTCCATAGATGATCCAACTAATATTGTTTGTTGGTGAACCATATACTCCTCCAACTATAATGTCCCACCTAGTAGAGACCTTGGGATTTCAATGAAACACTCTCCCATCTAAATACTTAGGATTCCCCCTAGTTGAATTATCCCTAAAGAAAGATTCCTGGGAATATCTCCTCTCTAGTTTTACTAATAAGCTTGATAATCGGGCCTTCAGATCCCTTAACCTAGCTGGTAGACTGATCCTAGTGAAACGTGTGCTTCAAACTATGCCTCTCTATTGATTCTCAGTCCTATTGGCTCCTAAGTACATCCTTAAAGTTGTGAGAAAATCAAACATATATTTTCTTTGGGGGTGCTCCAAAGAGAAGAAAAAATGGGCCCTAGTCTCCTGGAAATCAATCTACAAGCCCAAGTTGGTAGGAGGTTTGGGCCTTCGAGATGAAAAAATAGTGGGTAAAGTTTTAGGAGAAACGTTATGGTGGTTGCATTGAAATCCCAGGGTCTCTACTAGGTGGGACAGTATAGTTGAAGGAGTATTGAACAAGAAAAGTTGAGTTTTTCCTTGATTATTTGTCATTCCTGAAGCTTCCAAAAACTTTGTTAGCACTTATTTGATTTGCAAGTATTCTCTAATGGTAGGAGTATCCATTAGCATCGTTTCATACAAAAATTGTTGGTGGGTAATTGGTTTGTCGTCCCCATGGAGATCGAGACATTTCCACTTTCCATGAGCCACTATTGCTTGGATAGATCGTCCCATACCTTTTTCCATTAGAATAGAGAGGAAAGGGGAAAGGGGATCACCTTGGAAGATACCTCGAGAAGGGGATAATATTTTTTAAGGAGAACCATTCACCGGGATGGAGAAGAATGTTGCAAAAAGCAAGGACATAATCCACTTAATCAAGAGAGTGGAAAAACCAAAGGCCTGAAGGATACTTGAAATATATTCCGAGCTAATGCTATCATAATATTTATCCAAATCCAACTTGATAAGCAATCAAAGATTTTTGGAAGACTTTAAAGAGTGGATGAATTCATGGGATATAATAATGTTATCCAGGATTTGACAACCTTCGACAAAGCATGATTTTTCCTTAGTGATTAGGATTGGAAGGAGAGGCTTCAATCGATTGGTGATGGATTTGGATATGATTTTATAGATTTCATTACATAGGGATATAGGTTTGAATTTACTGGGGTCTTCATCCTTATCCTCTTTGGGGATCATGGTTAGGAAAGTTGAGTTGAAGATAGGGAGGACTTTCAGGAATTGTCTAGAGTCTTCAACCGCTTCCAAAACATCTTGTTTGATCACAGACTAGCAAGAATGAAAAAATCTAGTTGTGAAACCATATGGGCCTAGGGACTTACCTTTGGGAATTTACATGATTTCCTATTCGACCTCTTCCATTGAAATTTCCCTCATCAAAGTTTCATTATGTTCCTCCATCACCAGTTGATGTATGTGTTGGGTAATCTTGTGTTGGAGTTACTTCACACACACCTAGGATTTCTTTTTCCTAAGGTTTTTATTTTTTTATTAGTCATAATTAGTCATTATCCAATCTCCTATATTTTAGGAGAGAATATTCTACCTGGAGAATATTCTATTTCAGTTCACACTTCAGTTTGACTAGTTGAGTTGAGTTTAGATGTTGCATTGGGATCATCACCATGCAACATTGGGATCATCACCATGACAATTCAACCTTGCCTTGGTATCATCACCAAAGTGGCACATTAGCCTTGATTCCTTGAGTTAACTCCTCACCACTTTCCGTTCAGTCAGTTAACTGAAGACTAGTTGAATAGTTAACTCAACTAGGTGGCATTTCACTCCCATAACTGCCTGAGAGACTAGAATAGGTGGCAGTTCACTCCCGTAACTACGGGTGTGTGTCCAGATCACTCTATACCACCACTATGGCGACTTGGATCACCTCAATTCAAACTCATTGAGTTATACAAAGTATATCATGTGTAAATTATTCATTATTCATAACGGTTAATGAGAATTCTTCCATTCTTTCTTTCCTTCTTCTTCTTTCTCCAATTCTCTCTGCAAATGTGTGTATTATTGTTTAGCTAGATCTATTATGTGTAGGTCCAACACATTTACATGGTATCAGAGCTGACGGACTTCTAATAAAAATATACACCAACAAATTTTGCAGGTACAAAAGATTGAAGACAACAAAAAGATGGAATTCCAAAAAGAATTCATTCTTACACCTTACAACTATTTTGCATGGAAGGAGAAAATAGACATACATCTCCGATATATAGGGTTGTATAGGTTAACCATGAATACAGATACAAAAACAACATGATCCATAGAAAAATCCAAGTACTTAAATCGCATGGATGAATCACTTAGAACAATTTGCAGTCTTATCTCTCCTGATCTCCTTTTTCACATATCTTCCTGTAAGACTCCCAATGAGGCCTGGAAAATATTGGAAGGGATCTTTGGAAAACAGGATGAGATGAGGGGACACATGCTGGAGGTGGATTTGCTCACATTGGATCAAAAAATCTTCGACAATATCCAAGATTTCTTTACAAAATTCAAGGATTTACTGTCGTAACTCAAAGCTTGCGGGGTTGATAAATCAACAGAGGAGAAACAAATGGCTATTACCATTCTCTCCAAGCTTGGTCCTGAATTCTCTGTATTCGTATCCACATTCCATATTGTCATATTCGCCTCTGGAGCCACTTGGAATATGCCTTCTCTTGAGGACTTTATCGAATCCTTGACACAAGAGCAAACCAAGCTCATCAACATGGGCACAATCAAAGGCCCAAGGGCGCATGCACTCACTGTGCATGATGGTAGCCACAAATATAAAAAATCTAAAGATAAATATAAGCGGAAATATCATGCACGTACGAAGAAGGAAGGGTACACAAAACCCTTCACTGATGCCTCCAGATCCAAAGGAGAAAAGGGAAGAAAAGGAGAGAAATGCACATACTGTCACAAAGGATTCCATTCAGAATCCACATGCATGCAAAAGAAAATAGATCTGATGTCTCAGATACTTCAGCAAAACAACCTTGGAGATCCCATCCCCAAGGGCGCAAAGAAGAAGAAGCCAGAAGATCTGAATTCTAAGAAAGGAAATTCTAGCCATGCCTTGATTTCCATAAACTCGTCTCTCGATGCTTGGATTGTAGACTCAGGAGAATCGCATCACATGGCTTCCTTATAAGAAATATATTCTTCTTTGGATGCATGCAAATTTCCTCCTATTCTGATGGGGGACAACTCTTTTGTCGAAGTCACCAGGAAAGGAAGGATTGAACTCACCAATGGAAGCTTCGAGAACGTGTTGCATGTTTCCAAGCTTTCTGTCAACCTTGTTTCTGTGTATCAAATGACAAATTCCGGAAATGGAACAAAAGTCGTATCCACACCAAATGTCGTGGACATATACGACATGCAAACCAACTCCAATATTTCTATCGGTGAGGTAAATCATCAATCTAGATTGTATACATTTTCTGAATTCATTGAACCTGATTCTGCTTTACTGCTTACTCATGTTGATGAAAGTAGTAGGATATGGCACGAAAGGTTTGGACATTTGAATTTCAGATACATGCAACAACTTAGAAAGCATAGATTAGTTGATGGTCTACCAGACATCCATTTCTCCAAGGGAGTATGTGAGGGATGTGTTCTCGGAAAACACCCTCAAGAGAAATTCGATAAGGGAAAGTCTCAACGAGCTTCCGCACCTTTAGATTTGATCCACAGTGACCTCATGCATCCTTTTCTGCATCCATCGATCATAAAAGTGAGGTTTGTTCTCATTTTTGTTCATGATTTCTCACGTTTTACATGGATCTACTTTCTCAGGCAAAAATCTGAGGTCTTTCAACACCTCAAAGATTTCAAAGCTTTGGTTTTGACACAGTCAGGAAAAAAGATCAAAGTCCTCCGAACTGATAACAGGGGAGAGTATGTGAATCATGAGATCCACAATCTTTTCCATGAGGCAAGGATTCAATTGTAGCATACAATTCCCTACACTCCGCAGCAAAACAGATTTGTTGAGTGGAAAAACCGATGTCTAAAGGAGATGGAATCTTGCATGTTGCATGCAAAGTCACTACCACAAAGACTATGGGCCAAAGCACTTTACTATGCAACATACATCCAAAACAGATCTCCCCATAGATTTGTCAAGGATAAGACCCCCTACGAGGCTTGGAGCGGCCTCAAACCGGAAGTGACCCACTTTCGCATTTTTGGTTCTTGTGCATGGGCCCAGATTCCCTTTGAAAAGAGGAAGTAACTTGATACATAGAGCACTGAGTGAATTTTTGTTGGATATCTCGACAGTGTGAAGGGATATCGACTTATTGATCTTTCCTCGGATCGACTCATCATTGAGTGCAGTGTCCAATTTGAGGAAAGTGTCTCGCATGTATTTCAGCAGTAGCATGCAAACACCTTCACTCTTCCACTTGTCCAAGATGATGAGCATGCACATGCCGACTCTTCTTCAGATGAGAGTTCTGATTCAGAGGACTCAGAGGATTCAGATTCATATTTAGAGTCAGTACATTCAGATGCAGAGTTAGATCATCCAGATGCAGTTTCAGAGCTAGAGTAGAGGCCCAACTAGGCACAAACTACTCTTCAAGATGCAGGGGATCTTGTAGGTGATCCAACCGATACTAGGAGGACTCTGTCTGATTTCGAGGAGCCTCTTGTTTCACTCACTACCACTGAACCATTTCCTTCCAGGCATCTTTTCTTGGTTCAGTATTCAGATCCGTAGTCTTATGAGGAGGCTGTTGGAAATCCCTTTTGGGAATTTGCCATGCAAGAGGAGTACAACTCCCTCCTTGAGAACCAGACTTAGGATTTGGTTCCCCTTCCTTATGGGAGGAAATTTGTCAAATGCAGATGGGTCTACAGGACCAAGAGTGTAGTGGATGGATAGATTAGTAGATACAAATCCAAGCTTGTCGCCAAAGGCTTTCAGTAGGTTCATGGTATGGACTATGATGAGACCTTCGCTCCAGTAGCAAAGATGGATTCCATATGATTGGAACTTTCCATTGAGGAATCCAAGGGATGGGAAGTCCATCAGATGGACGTGAAGAATGCATTTCTTCACGGTGATCTATCTAAGGAGATCTACATGGAGCAGCCCCAGGGATTTATGCAGGACTCATCTTTGGTCTGTCGACTGAAGAAGTCACTTTATGGCCTCAGGCAGGCTCTGAGGGCATGGTATGCTAAGATGGATTCCTACCTCTTATCACAGAACTTTGTATGTTGTAAATCAGACCTGAATGTATACATGCTCAAGACAAATGATTCACTTCTACTTTTCGTTTTGTATGTCGATGATTTGTTGATCACCGGTTGCTCGACTTCAGCGATTGCTGCAGTCAAGAGGATTCTTCATGACAGGTTTTTGATGACGGACATGGTTCCACTACACTTCTTCCTTGGACTTGAGATCAGTCAGGATGCATTAGGCATAAAACTATCTCAAGCCAAGTATGCACGAGATCTCCTTGAGAGATTTCACATGATAGACTGCAAGTCTGCTCCGACTCCTTTCCTATCAGGAGTCAAACTTGAGGATGGCAGGGAGACTCCACTGGTTGATAGCACATTGTACAGACAGCTAGTGGGGACCTTGTTGTATCTCACACACTCTAGACCAGAACTCTCCTATGCAGTTGGCGTAGCTTCCAGTTTTATGCAGGAGTCGCATGAGCTTCATTGGAAAGCTATAAAGCATATCCTTTGATATGTATAGGGAATCATCACCTTTGGGATTCATTATGTAGCAGACTCTACATTAGATCTCATTGGATTTACTGATTCTGACTGGGCTGGAGATAACATTGATCTCAAGTCCACATATGGTTACTCACTTAGTCTTGGTTCTGAGCCTATCTGTTGGTTGAGGAAGAAGCAAGATTCCATTGCTCTATCTTCAGTCAAGGCAGAGTATAGAGGGGTAGTTAACATATCCATCCAAGCTATGTGGCTACAAAATTTTCTCACTGAGTTGGGCATTCAGTTTCATCGGACGATCATCATCTCGTGTGACAACCAGAGAACTCTGAAGTTCTGTAGAGATCCAGTTCAGAGGCAGCAGACGAAGAACATCGATATCCACATGCGCTACATCCGGGACTTAGTACATGAGGGGATCATCGACTTACAGTTCTGTCCTTCAGCAGAATAGATGATAGACATTTTCACCAAGACCTTCACTGAGAAGAAATTCCATTCTCTGCGAAGTCGTCTTGGAGTGAAGAACACAGTTGCCTAGAAACTATAGTTCTTCGTTTTACATACATTGTACCTTGAGGGGGGGGGGGGGTTTCCCATGAGGTTTTCCCTCTTTCCTCACTTTATTTTTAGTGTATCTTTTGTACTTGGGTACCTAAGATGGCCTCATTGTCGGGACCCAATCTTTATTTTCACCATAGTGATGTTTAGGGGGGGTTTTGGAGTTACTTCACACACACCTAGGATTTCCTTTTCCTAAGGTTTTTAGTTGTTTATTAGTCATAATTAGTCATTATCCAGTCTCCTATATTTTAGGAGAGAATATTCCACCTAGAGAATATTCTCTTTCAGTTCACACTTTAGTTTGACTAGTTGAGTTGAGTTTAGATGTTGCATTAGGATCATCACCATGCAACATTGGCATCATCACCATGCTAATTTTACCTTGCCTTGGTATCATCACCAGAGTGGTGCATTAGCCTTGATTCCTTGAGTTAACTCCTCGCTACTTTTTTTTTCAGTCAGTTAACTGAAGACTAGTTGACTAGTTAACTCAACTAGGTGGCAGTTCACTCCCGTAACTGCCTGAGAGACTAGAATAGGTGGAAGTTCACTCCTGTAACTTCTGGTGTGTGTCCAGATCACTCTAGACCACCACTATGGCGAATTGGTTCACCTCAAGTCGAACTCATTGATTTATTCAGAGTATATTATGTGTAAATTATTCATTATTCATAACGATTAATGAGAATTCTTCCATTCTTTCTCTCCTTCTTCTTCTTTCTCCAATTCTCTCTGCAAATGTGTGTATTATTGTTTAGCTAGATCTATTCTGTGTAGGTTCAACACATTTACATCTTGCTGATTTCTTGTTCTCGTGGGGTTCTTTCATTAAGGTACTATAATACTGAATTAACTTTGTTTATATTTATATGTGATTACAGAGTTTGTTCTATTGGGAATCTTAGAGCAAGGTAATTTGATTAGAGTGTTGATGTTGGGGCATTGAGTTATGGAAGAATTTTGAGTTTTTTTCCCTTTCTTTTAGCCATTGTACTAAGGATTTTTGGTGCCACAACTACTCCTCATGTTCCTATATGATAGAGATTTGGGATCTTAATTTAGTTTCTTCCTCTATGAGTTATTTTGTGTTCATGTTTGTTATCATTCTTTGATAGAGTTTTTTCATG
Source organism: Picea glauca (assembly GCA_000966675.3). NCBI lineage: Eukaryota > Viridiplantae > Streptophyta > Pinopsida > Pinales > Pinaceae > Picea > Picea glauca. The sequence goes on from JZKD02S1642275.1 coordinate 106,499, forward strand.
TTATCCATGAGTTGGAATTTTACCCAAAAAATGTTTCCAAATTCTTATTTATTATATTTCTTTATCTGGAGATTCAAATTATTCAAGTGTTGTTGGAGGATGTACATTAGAGAACCAGAGGGTGTGGTCGCTACTCTCCACGAACTTTCAAAATTCTCCTGGAAGGATTGGTTGTTCATCCAAAATTGTTCAAATTGGAAGGGACAATTTTTGGGGCTATCTTGAATATCTATGGTTATGCAGATGGGCCAATGGTCAGATCCTTGCAAGGAAAGAATATAGGTCTCAATTGAAAATTTAAAGCGTAAAAGGGACTTTGAAACTAGGAAGTGATCTAAGTGAGCAGCTATCTACTAGTATCATCTTCTATGATTGTTCCAAATGAATATTCCATTATTGGTTTCACAATATACCAATCACAGGTTATTCAAGATCTCCTTAAAACGATCTAAACCATGATCCATGATATTGACCCCTCCTACTTTAGAGAGAAGAGATTATGTTGAAATTTCCTTCCATAATCCAGGGGATTTGAGAGGTGTAGGTATTGAGGTTGTGAAGGGAATTCAGAAAGGTTGGTTTATCGAGGAGAGTTTGAGGGTTGTAAACATTGGTAACTATACTTATTTGGTCGGACCCAATTAATTGGAAATTTGTGAAGAGAGAGAATATAGTAGAAAAAAAGTTGTTTAGGAAGATATCTAAGGGAAGCCATAGGATTTCCAAACCTCTTGATTCTCCATATTCATCAATAGCTACCAAGTTGAAGCCACACTAACATTTAGAGGTTTTTTTTTCAACTACTTTTGACAAGCATTTAGTTTCTTGGATCATTACTATAGATGTTTTTTCTTCAGAGATTAGAGTCTTCAAGGATCTATGTTTACTTGGGCCATTAATACCTCTCATATTTCATGAAATAAATTTCATTGATATTGGTGGGGTCGGGAACAAAAAAAATTCTCCATGCTCTTGATTCATCCTGAAATGACTAGGAGTTCTCCTAGTTCTTGGAGAAGTTGTTTATTTGAAGGTCGACCTCTCTTCTTATCTTCATTATTTAATTTAATTGTTTCCTTATCCGAAGAATTCTTGATGCCTAGAGTAGATGCAGTAATATGCTTACCTTTTTGAGTAGCCGTTAATTTTTTCTTATTTTTTGATCTGGGAAGAGCTAATTTCAGGAGTTGGATTTGTTTTTCTAGGATTGAGTGAAGTTCTCACCTTTCATAGGCTACAACTATGCTTTGTAGGATGATTCCTTCTAATTTTGTTTCTTCATACTCTTCTAGAAATATTTTTCTTTCATTAATGTTCTTCATTTCTTCATCTAGATCTTTAATTATGGGGGTTCTTTGTTGCAGATCTCGATCTGTACTCTCCAATGAATTGGGATTGGGTCTTAGAGGATGGATCTAGTCCTGCTCTAGCTATATTTTCTACTCCTCGGTTTTTATGTCTATCTGTTGATCTTCTATTGAAGACCATTTTTCAAAGTTGTTACTAGTTTGGGGGGCCTTGTGATTTGGTTGCGACATTGTTTTTCTAAGGATATTTCATTTGGAAAGGAATTTTTGAAATCCTTATACTTCCTTTCCTTGCTGAGATTTGGGTTGATCCATTGGTTTATTCAATGGTAAATTCCTGAACATGTGGCCATGGAAATGACACTTGCATCATCGAAAAGGGATATGTTCATAATCATTTTTTTGAGTCCAATATGTGTCTTGATATCCGAGGAGATTTGGGTTGATCCATTGGTTTATTCAATGGTAAATCCCTGAACATGTGGCCATGGAAATGACACTTGCAGCACCGAAAAGGGATATGTTCATAATCATTTTTTTGAGTCTAATATGTGTCCTGATATCTGAGGATGATAGAGTATGGAAATGCCTCTAGACCATCAATATACACACAGATCCGATCATATGAAGTATATCTTCCTTGATGTGTAGCATCTACAATTCAGATAAAATAACTTAGCATGTTTCCTATTCCTTCCAAGATCTTTGGATGTCAATATCTTTCCAGGATAGAATAGAGACAGATCCAAACAAGAGCTATCACAAAATAGTCTTTATAATCCCACCGAATTGAAGAAATAAGGGCCACTCTGGAATACCCTTTCTCAATCTTCGATCATGTTAAATATAGCAATAAAGAATCCCTTAGATCTCAGCTTAAGGTCGACATCTCCTTTGGTTTTCCACCGAGTCTTGATCCACAGAGAAGGGAATTTTCAGATGGCCATAATCCCATAAATTTGTAAATCAGGGTGTGATATTGTATGTATTGAATGTTTTGAGCCATAGCTAGGAGATGAATATCATAATGTTGGATTTATTTTTTTTGAGGGATACAGGTTGAAGACTATCGTCTGTCTAGAAAATTCGGATCTTGATCATCCTCGGTTACCACTTTGGATGAATGCAGAGGATCTAGTTGTTGTTCTTCCATAGAACTCGGGATTTCAGGAGATGACGTCAACTGAGACAAGGTCAGGTCGAAGCTAGACTTATAAAAGCCAATATTTGTATGAGATGAGGGGTGATTTCTTCCATCCACCACATTTCGAAAGGAGGGGGTGGCGCCAACCATGACGATGATTACCCTTAAAGGTTTCAAAGGAAGTTTCAAGGGTCAGAGCGGATAGGTTGCAGAGCTCCAAATGTAGAAAAAATAAAAATAAATAAATAAATAAAAATTATGAAACAAAATATTGTTAAACTTTAAAAGTTAAATTTTAATTTATTTTAAATGTGATTAAAATAGTACAATGTAAATGAAAGTTATGTTTTGTTAATAAGTTCCAAATCCTTCTTATTATACTTAAATTTTGAAAGTTAAAATTTAATTTATTTAAAATGTGATTAAAATAGTTCAACATAAACAAAAAAATATTTTATTAAGAATTTTCAAATTCAATTAAGAACATGTGTTTCCTCTTAAGAGGTCACAAGTTCAAATCCATATGGCGTAGGGTATGTATAACTCTGTAGACTTTGTCAGTCAAATTGTTGGGTGGAGGGGGTCTAGTCAAATTGTTGGGTGGAGGGGGTCTCATACACCACGGGGTCTCATACACCAATTTGGTGTGGTCGTGACCTTAAAAATAGATTATTATTATTATTATTATTATTATTATTGAATTTCTCTTATTAATTAAATAACATCATAGTAAATTATAAGATTAGGAAATTATTTTTACATAGTATTAGTAAAAAATAGTGTTGTTTAAACTTTCTAAGTTTTGTCTTTTTTTTGTCTGAATGCAATGACATAAATATGGATGAAATCACAATTTTCTATTCTTTAAATTGTATTTTTTAATGCATAAATGGATTGGGCCTGGTGAAAAA
>JZKD02S1642275.1:116735-140632 GCA_000966675.3 Picea glauca
TTTCTTCACTTCATTTTATTTTGTCTTCTGGCACAATGGGAAGGCGAAATGAACAGCTTTGACTCTTGGCCTTTGTTAGGTACCAAACCTCCCTATCCCCTCACGTAGATAGAATACTATATTTCTGTGTGATAAAGGTCGACAGTATTTAATAAGGCCTATTTAATAAATTGGAATAAGTTAATCTAAGAAGACCTAATAGAAGCTTTCGCTTCTAGAAGGATCTTCCTCTATAATGATCTTTAGAAGATAGAATTAATATAAATAAGAGTAGGAGACATGAGAAGTTTTGTCTTGATTATTGTAATAGAGCGTTGCTCTGTTGGAGGTTTCCCCCTCGAAGAGGCAAGTGAACATTGTTTCCTATCAATAAAGGTATTATTTTAGTGTTGTGGTTTCATCTATTGTGTTGTTCCTTTTTTATTCTCTACAATATTTTTGTTTTCAGCTATTATAATAGATCTGGTACCTTACAAGTGGTATCAGAGAACTTTCCTTGGTAGAAAATTGTGGGTTATTTTTTTAAGGGTAGAGACTTATTCTGATGTCTTAAAACTATAGATATATATCATTCAACACATAAATATACAATCGAGGAAGCATACATGATGGAACTACAAGTGGTACTTAAGCACACATTGTTGGCGACCCTTGTAACCCCTGTTGGTACCCCTTTGAGGGGTAGCGCATCAGAAAACACTTGTATATGAATCGACTTAGATATCTTGAAAACCTCCATAGATAAATCGATCAATTGCCTGACTACTATAGTGCCATCGAGAAAAACACTCGATAAGATACTCTCTAGTACCTAGGTAGTTGGGTAGTATGGCTAAGGGCACGATCTAGCATCCTTAGTTCGTTCCCTAAGATATTGGGATGAGTACTATTGTTGGACCCCGCAAGTATATCAGAGAGCTATAGCACAGGGAAAATCCTTGTTTGTAGAAACCCTAAATACCCTAACCCTTGGGACAGAAACATAAACAGAACATACAAGATCTATTTCCATGCAACTTTACCTCCTGCATTTTCTTTACGAAATTACTACACATTTTTCCTGTTAAGAATTTGTGTTTTTCAACATTGCAATATTCTTCATATCGGAGTATAACTCCACATAAGTAACAAAAACAAATTTAGGCCTGCCTGCACCCTTATTTGAGACCTATCCCAATGGACTCATATTTGTATCCTGATTACAGTGACACCTATCAATTTTTTTCCCCTGTGGTCCTGACCCCCTTTCCGACACCTGTACTTGGGACCTATTTCATTGGACTCCTCTTTTCATCTTGATCATGGTTACACCTATCATTTCTTAGCCTTGTTTTTCTATGGACCCACCCTCTCTTTTCACCCACCTTGCTTTCTCACCTCTTCCTGTTTTTTCCCTCACCATGGCCAACACTCGCAACTAAGACCTTGAAAACCCCATAGCTACCCACATTGAGTCCAAAATGGACCACCTGAAAGAGCAGTTGAAGAAGGACCTCAATTCCTACCTTTCCAGCCATCTTGAATCCCACCTTGAGTCTCAAAGTGACTCATTTGTTGCCAAGGTCCTAGAAAAATTGCCCATTTCTAGAATCCATTCCTCATTTGATCAACCTTCTAAAATCGAAGGTATCGCTTCCTCCAATTCCCAACAATTTCATTCCAACCCTTTTCATTGTGATCTACGTCTTCCATGAGTGGAGGTGAAAATATTTGATGGCTCGGATCCCATTGGTTGGGTCACTCAAATGGAACATTACTTATCCTTCCATGGAATCACTAATAACTTGGCCAAACTTTGTTACGATGTCCTCTATTTGTACCCTAAATGTTGGAAATGGTGTAAATGGCGTCGCAAATCATTCCAAGGATATGTGGGTTGTACCTAGTTTGTGGCTAAACTTTATAACCTATTTGACAGTGATACACACTCCCTAGGTCGTATGACCAAATTGAAACAACCAGGTATAGTGGAATATTTATAGCTTCATTTGTGAAATTATCTTTCAGAACAAAGGGAACGTCTGATACTTTTTTCCAATAATTATTTATCAGTGGCCTCAAGGATGACATCTGAGCCCAAGTCCCCATGACTCCTCCCCAGACTTGGTCGGAAGCTACTCAACGTGCCAAGGAAGCTCAACAGGTTTTTTTTTTCCAACACCGCAAACCTTCTTTCCCTTCGCACCCTCTCCCTTCCACTCCCGCCCCTCATCCTACCCCGCTAAAGATTCAAAAATTAACCCGAACAAAAATGGTTGAACACCAACTCAAAGGTATTTTCTATAATTGTGATGAAAAATATTTTTCAGGGCACAAGTGTAAGGAAAAGAAGTTGTTCATGGACATCTTTGAGGATGTTGTTGAAGACAAGATTGAGGATTCTTATGCAACCAAGCTACCTGATTCGACTCCTATCATTCTACCATCTGATCCACCAGAAGTTGAACCGGTCATTTCCTTCAATGCACTCACTGGCTTGTCTACTCCCCAAAACCTCAAGCTAATTGGCTACATTAAAAACCAGAAAGTCATCATCCTAATTAACATTGGTAGCACTCATAATTTCATTCATTGATGCATTGCTCAAGAAACCCATTGCTATATCCATGAATTCAACAATTTTAAATCGTGATTGTTAATGGAGGTTCCATGAAATGTGGGGGGAGTTGTGAAAATGTGCATATCCAAATTGACCAGTACAACCTAAAATCGTATATGTTCACTATCGACAAGGGTGGTTGTGACATTGTGTTAGGTGCAAAATGGGTACACACTCCTAGTCCCATCCTCATGGATTTTAAGGAATTGAACACACAGTTTCAATAGGACGACCAATAGTATAAGTTCCAAGGCATCACGACAGGCTCCCTTGATATCATCAGTTCCGATCAAATGGAAAAGATCATCAAAAAAGGCCAATATGACATTATTTCCCAACTCAATTTCATTCAATAAGTTGAGACACCATCTATGCATCCTGACATCTGATCTATACTTTCCAAAAACCACATTGTTGTTCCACTCCCCATGGCCTTCCCCCTTCCCGCAGTTTTTATCATCATTCCATTCCTCTAGTTCCTAGAAATCTTCCTCCTAGTTTTTGCCCATATCATCATCCCTTTTCACAGAAGAATGAAATTTAGTAAATTGTTCAAGAATTTTTCGATGCATGTGTCATCTTCCATAGTAACAATCCATATTCTTATCCTGTGATAATGGTCCTCAAAAAATAAGGCACGTGATGCATGTGTCTCAACTTTCAGGGTCTCAACAAACTCACCATCAAAGACAAGTTTCCCATTCCTTTCATTGATGATCTATTGGATGAATTGAGTGGTGCTCACTACTTTACTAAAATTGATCTTCATTCTAGTTACCACCAGATATGTATGAAATATGCTTTCATTCCCAAGAGGGCCTTTCAAACTCATGAAGGCCACTATGAGTTCTTGGTCATTCCGTTTGGCATGTGTAATTCCCCCTCAACTTTCCAAAGTCTCATAAATCATGTCTTTTGTCCTTTTCTCCGTAATTTTGTCTTAGTTTTCTTTGATAATATTCTCATCTATAGTAAAACATGGACAACCCATATTTCCCATGTGGATCAAGTTATCCATCTCCTTTCCTAGCACCAACTTTTCCTTAAACAATATAAATGTGCCTTTGGAGCCTTAGAAGTTGAGTATTTGGGTCATATTGTTGGAAAGGATGGTGTCAGGGTGGATCCTAAGAAAGTTGAATCTATGTAGGATTGGCCTCTCTCCAAAAATATCAGGAGTTTTCATGGTTTTCTGGGTTTAACAGGATATTATCACAATTTTTTTAATAACTATGGAAAAATTGTAGCCCCTCTCATTGCTCTCCTTAAAATGTCCCTTTAGGGGACATTTTGCTACTTTGAGGAAATCGTTGGTGTTGGAGAAGTGTGGATGGGCCTCCAAAGGCCATGTGTCAAGCATCTAGGCATTCATATCATGGTGACGACTCTTCTCCTCCTCAAACGTCCATGTGTCAAAGTGTGGCACCTCAGCCCCCAAGATCATGACATCAAGCTCAAAAGTGGAACATTTTTCTCCTCTTGGGAAAATCATTTGGAAAGTAGGGAGCATGCTAGGTTGTTCTAGTCATCATCAAGTCCATCCAAGTCTGATCTCTCTCATCTGGCATGTGGGCCCCTGGCATCCAACCTGTGGTATTGTATCCCCATGGAATCCAAAGTTAGGCTTGTTCTCCCAAAACTGTCCACCAGCTAGGTCCTGTAAAGACAAATGAACATGCCCTCCAAGGATCTCAAGTTATAACATCATGATAAATTAATCTAATAAATAAATAATCCATCCAAGATTGTGCATCAAATATCACTGTATCAAACAATTAACAACTCAAAGACACTATGCGACTTGTCAAGCTTAAGTATGGGAGGGTTGACAAGGTGTCCTATTGGGTAGATATTATCCTAGGTCAAGGATATATTCCAATAGGTCCCTCTCTAATCCATGTAAAGTGGATGAGGTGGATGGGGTCAAGACTCAATGGGCATAGGGCTCATGACATACAAGGGGTCGTAGTGTCTTATTCATGGGTTCCTTTATAGAGGGTGTGTGGTACCTTCGTTCGCCATGCACTTTTTCCAAGACCATCAGTTTCCTTTTAACTTTGTTTCTTTGTATTTTCTTTCAAAATAGCATAAGGAGAGATTGAAGGTCACTACCTTGGCGTTGTGACTAGGTGGTGGAAGTGTCTCCCACAAATACTTAATGGAAATGAGAAGGTTGACACGTGATAAGACCCCCTTTCTCTCAGCCATGCAACTGAGAGTCACAACCCTAATTTGGTGACCAGATGATGAAAATGTCATACCACTAGATATCCATGGACGTGATAGGTCGGCTCATGATGAGACCTCATACCCATAAACTAACCTTTCAATCATTCTTTTATTATATTGTGGGTCCCCTTTATTCAAATATAAGTGTTTCATTGCTTTCTTGGGTGATCCCTGGGAAAAGCATCTGGAAGGCTTATATAAGGATTTTATATTTTACCCAACACCAACCCCTCTAGGCCTTCAACCCCTTCTTCCCATAGAATGAGGGACAACCCCTTCTTGGGTCAATACACCCTAAAATCCCAAGAGATAAGGAAATGGAGGGGAATAATGATGGAAAATGGTAAGTATGGTCGGGAACAGTACGATGGCTCATTAAGGGATTTCCTAGTAGCAAACCTATTCCCAAAGAAGACCACTTACTAAGGCACAAAGTCAACCACCAAGGTGAAGCAGGGAAAAATGCATAATGTCGAAGCAAATATCATGAAATCCAGAGAAATCTAAGATACAACATAATCAAATGGATTATATATTGAAATGAATATCACCACAATACTGACTTGTACTTCATGGATCAAGGTCCACTTCCTTTTAGAAGCCAACTAGTGTGGTGGATGCCATATGTAAACCTATGACCGTCTGTGGTGGTGAGTGGGTTTTCCATCTGTGAAAAAGGGTACTTCTAGTCATGTATTCTCTCGACACTCCATATCTGCAACCTGAGGGCCTCGAGACATGATCTCCTTAGTTATCCAAAAAATTGGGATAACACCTAGACCTTATTGAGCGTTTTCTGGGTGTCACGTGGTACCTAGTGATTCGACCACATGGTGGCCTTCCATTGGCTTTGTATTCCTAGTCAACTTGCTAACTCACCACCACTCATCATCGTGTTAGGATGCCATGTGGAAACCTCCCTAGTGGTTCCATGTGGCACTACCTGGGGGTGCCATGTGTCACCCACTAATAGGCCCAAGTGGCCATCCAAATTGCCAAATCATCTCGCCACATGTCATCTCTTGGTTAGTGCCACATCATCATGCCGACATCACCATTATGTCATGTTGACATCATCTCTACATAGTCAATTGTGGATTCTAGCAATATGGATGTTGATGTCACCATGTTGACTTTATCCAATTTGGCTAAAACGTTTACCGTCCATAACTTCTTCATTCAGAATCTGTTTGAGGAGTCGTTTGTGTTGTTGGAAATCTTGTGATGAGCACTTCAACTTGGCATGGTTTTTGCTAAGATTTGAGGAATTTAATTTTTTTCCCTTTTAGATCCTCCTAGATCATTCCTCCCCACTAAGAAGCTTTTGGGCCTACAAAAGACTCATCAGTCAACATGTAGGTGAGGGAATTGCTCCCTCACTTTCTCTTTCTAGATCCACCATGTTTTACTTGGATGTGTGCCCTTCAGGCTCACTTGAAGATACTCTACATCATCTTTGCATGAAGTCCTTGTCCTTCTCTCTAGGATGATATCTTCCTTTAACTCATCCAAGTACTCAGGAGAAAACTCATCCACTAATGGTACTGAAATACTCTCCCTTTCATCTGTGATCATTAGAGGCTCATAAAGTTTCAAGTTCTCTACGTTTACAACTAAGTATATATGCATGTACGGTAGTAGATAGAGGCGAAATGCATTTGTGCCAATTTTATCCAAGATTTTAAAGGATCCATATCTGATGGTATTGAGCTTCTTGCAATCTTCATTCAACCGAGCTTTCTTGATGTAGATCCACACTTTCTCTCCCACTTGAGACTGGTGATCAACCTTATGCTTGTTATACCACATCTTGGGATATTTGCTTTAGTAGTCTCGAAGCAATTGAACTATTGTTTTCTTAACAACCTTTGTCTGGTCATCGGTCTGTCGATGGAAAGAAGTACTCCTCTTCATCTTGGTGTCCATGATTCTCCACAAAAACCTTCCAAGGAATCAATTTTCTTGATCTGTGATAATGGATGTGGGAAGTCAAAAGTGGACCCATATATGCTGAAAGAATAGATGATCAATTTTCTCAGTAATGATTTTCTTTTTACATAGCATAAAAACACATGTCTCGTCAAACCTATCCACTACTACATACAAGTATTCATGACCCATTTTTGACATAGGAAACCCCCCTACAAAATCCAAGGATATACTCTTCCAAGGTTGAGAAGGAACATCAAGTGGTGTGTACAGCCCCAATTTTATATTAGTGGGATAAAAAATGCACAACACACACCCCTTTACATTCATGGTTACAATTACATTCATTCGAGGAAAACATAACCTCAGAAAATACATTACAATCCTCTCCACCCCAAAATGCCCAAATACAAGAGAAGTGTAAGCTTCTCCAATTACATGCATTTTCACAATGGTAGGAATACAAGGTTTACCCAAACGGTAGAATAGTTTGTCCTGCAACCAAAATATTTTCACCTGCAAGCCATGGATTATCCTCTCAAATACATCTTTTAAGACTTCGTCAATAGCATATTTTTCCACATAGCTAACATGAGCATTCTTCAAAACAATAGATGTAAAACTAGGAGGTCTAAAAAGTATATCTTATCTCATGGCATCTGCACTGGTACTGTTTGTAACCTTAAATGGTTGTTGAAGGTCTGGTAGAGCTAGTATTTGTGTGGGATTGATCTTTTTTCCCAAAGTGTCGAAGGCCTTTTTATATCTGCATCACCACTGAAAGGCCTATCTCATCTCAAGCATTTCATTTTTATGTAAAGGGTTAAGAGCATCGAGAGAATTAAACTTATCAGGATCTTTAGTTTTTACAATCGTAAGAACAAGGTTCATACAAGTATTTATGGATCTCTTTATTTGACCTGCAATAATAAGTGGTGGGTTGGCTTCCATGTAGTGAGCCCTAACAATATATTCCACTCCATCTTTTGTGAGATAGTATTTATTCTCTGTTTGGAAGAAGATAACTTTTATGTTGTAAATATAAGGACTCCCCAATACAATACCACTGATATCTAAAGGAACCACATCCAAATCAACTTCAACTACCAACTTAGAAGCAATAGCAAACTTCAATCTACATTGATTGGTAACCTAAAGTTTTTCATTATCATGTACCCAACCAAGAGGGTAAGGTTTTTGGTGATGTGTTGTGGTTAATCCCAATTTCTTTACAATATCTTCAGATATCAAGTTAACTTGTGAGCCTAGATCGCGCAGAATTTCCACTTTTGTGTGTTTTTCCACTACTCTTTTGTGGTATAATTCACTTCTTTCATCATTTTCAAGAGATGGAATTTTAGAACTTGAACTATTATGCAAGGAAACTTTACCTTGTAACCCAACTGTTGTGATCTTTTCTTCATCGCCTGAATCGAAACCTAAGTCTTATTGCATGGTAGAAACAATTGTTTTCTTCCTTTGGCCACTAAATCGCTTCGGTCTTAACTCCATATGCAACTTCTGATAGTGCTCATCATCGTGCCCATATTTCTTGCAATGAATGCAAGATGAGTTTTCTCCCTCTTTGTTTGTTGTAGTTGTCCTCTTATCCTTTCCTTTTCCTTTCCTTTTGAAATAATCTTTTGAATTCTTGTGATCTTCCTATACATTATTTCCCCTACTTTCGAGGTGAGTTTCTTGCACACACACCTCATCTAAGTTTGTGGGATTAAACAATAGTAATGTATGGTGAATATAACTATGAATTTCACCAATATGATTCATCAAACTTTCATGAGAATCTAAAGGAATATTTAATGCAAGTTCTTCTTTCCTAAATTCCTTTGTGAAACTCTAAACACTCTGACCTTTACCTTGTCTTTTATTTTTCCATTCCATCATGTCTTTTTGAAAATAACCCAGTGGGTAAAATTGTCTTTTCAACATAGATGTAAATTCATTTCATGAATAAAGTAGTTTACCATTATGTTTGCTACCTTTATAAAGTTTTCTCTCCCACCATACAAGGGTTGTGCCTTCCAGCAAAAGAGAAGCCAATTGAATCTTCACATCTTCCTCTTCGATCTATTGTACATGGAAGTAAACTTCGATTTGTCTGATCCAATTATTAATCTTATATGCATTAGCTTCTCCATTAAATATGAGAAAATTAAATTTCACATGTAGTTTCATCAATGGATTTTTAGAAGTACTTGGATGAAAACTAGAATGATGAGAATGAGAAGAAGATGAAGAAGAGATTGAACTTGAATATGGAGATGGAGGATCAGGAGGGTCTTCTCCATTTTCTTGGTTCACATTATCCTCTTCTTTAAATTTCTTCTTCTTCTCCTTCTTTTCCACTCTCTTCTTATAATTTGCAAAAAAAATTCTACCATATCTGACATGTGGTAGAAAGCCTTGTGAAAATTCTTCTCATACTCTATACAAAGTTTTTCATCTCCCATTTTCCTTCTTCAGGTTGCACATCCAATCTATGGGTCGAAAGTCTTAAGTTTTCCTTCACCTGATTTAAGCCTGGCCCTGGTAAGCATTCACACTCACAATTCAGGTCAAAGAAGACCGCTCTGATACCAACATGATCTGAGATCTTTTCACTCGATGACCATTACATGAATTGCATTAAGAGAATAAATCACATCTTTTGTGAAACATCATTAAAGAGGACATACCTATGGAAGAAAGATGAGAAGAATAGAAAGAACACAAGACATGGTAACATAGTTCGTCCCAAGGATGGACTACGTCTCTGGGACCGCTTTGAAGTGGAGAGGATTTATATTATCTCAACAATAAAAATTTGCATAAATACATAATTATACCTCAAGTCTAAAAAAAAATGGCCTTTAGATTCCCTGATATGATGCAAAATATGACCTATCCACTGAATTTGTGGTGAGGAGTAGTGCAAAATTGCCTGTCAATTCTTCTCAATTTGACATAGTCATCTCCATGACCCTGTTGGGATAGCTACCTCAAAATTCATGCCACTAGCCTTGAAATAATACTCTAAAACCTGCATAGAAAAGTGTGTCTATACAGAAATATGGCACGGATATCCGACCTCCAGAAAAAAGGTTGGTTTAAGTAATAAATTTGGGGCAGACTTTACCAAGTCCTTCCCATGGTTGGTTGGTAACCAATGTTTAATATTAGTGATTGGTTTGGGGAGGTCTCGGGGTCAAACCCGCGGGCCTCCCCTCTTTTGGTATCCATTGAAAAAAAAATTAAATATAGTTCTTAGCCACTATATAATATATATCCACCATATATATTATAACTGAACCTCTTCCAAGTCTAGTTCAATGACCATTTTTGTTTCTGGAATTTCGTTTCCCTGCCCTCATTAGGCGTTTTTGGGGTGCCACATGGTGCCTAGTGATTGGGCCACGTGGCACTATGCCATTGGCTCTGTCTACCCAGTAAACTCACTGAATCACCACCACCCATCACCGTATCATGCTTCCATGTGGTGCTCCCTGGGTGGTGTGATGACGCAACCCCTCCTCAACCCGTAGGTCGAAAGGTCACGTACTCAAGATCTTTCTTCCTACACTGGCCCAAATAGCTTTCGGAAATGGCTCCTCTATTTCCCTTTCGAGAAATCTGCACCCACAATTAACTTCGAGAAATTCCCCCTTATACTTCGGGAGATCAGACTTCACACTTTCATGAATCCAGTGGTCAAGCGCCTTGTCCCTCAATCTCTGAAAACCCGAAAACAGTCAATGCTTGACCTTTTCTCTCTCTATTTCGGATTTCTCCTTATCGCGATTTCGGCGGTTGCGATGTCAAGCAACTCGTTACCTCAATTCCCGAAACCCAATTTACCGAAACTCCGATGCGCTCGCAAGGTTGACCTTTCAACGGTCCTTCACTCCTTCGGGACTTCCGACTTCACGATTTCACGAATTCTAATGCAAAGAATTCGGGACTTCACCCCATGACTTCCTGAAATGTTCAACGGAGTTTGACTCCGGCATCAATAGTGCACCACCTGTCCACCCTATTGATTATGTGGCCCACAAAATCCTTTCGTCCTTGGGACTTCACATTTCGTGATTTCGTGAGTCCTGTTGCACAAATTTCAGGACTTCAACCTACGAAAACACGAAATAGAAGTTCATGGGTAAATCCAATGGCCCCTATGGCTTGAATCTACGACTCTCCTCCTTTTGAGCTTGAACCCCACAAAAATCACTCATCGTAACTCCCCTTCTCTTCCATGAGATCTGACGGCTCACAGGCTTTCGTGAATTCTTAGCAGAGAATTCTGACCATCCGTCTCCTTCCTTCACAAGAACTTCTGCAAACTTTTACCAAGTGGTTTTTCCATGGTACATAACCACCTGTGACCCAACTTGCAATGCCTTCTCACTGTTCCAAGGCATAAACTTCCTGTGCTTCTTTCGACAACTATGGAGGCTCTATCCCTTCTGGGTTTTCTCCAACTCTGAGTCTTGAAGAAGACTCCTGCACACACTCCTTGTGGCAGACCTCCAAACACTTCCTAGTGTTGCACTTCTCTCAACTCTGCGCACTCCAGCAACAACAATCTCTTAACAAATCATTCAAGTTACCAAACCTGAACCTCTACTTGGCCTGTGCACACCTTGCATGGCTCCTGTGCCCAACTACACTTATGAGAAAATGAGAACAAAAGTTATCTTATATGAGCTTTCAGAGACGAACCTCTGAACCCTTTGTCAACGCACTCCTTGTAGACAATTTGACTGCACTCCTTGCAGGAACCCTGGCTCAGATAGAGAAACAATTGAAACTCATTTCCCTTACTCTATCTCTCTCATATTTCAAACATTCAACAAGAAATCATTCATTCATAGCATAAAAGAAATTGCATGACAGAAAGAGTAAAACATTTATGAGCATAACATTCAAAAATGCATGCACAGAGAATATATGAACACCATGAGTCTTAATCAAAGCATTCTTGTATTAATCCAGAACTTTTGTACATGGGATCTTCCACACAGCTCTCTGCTTCTCCTCTCTATGCTCTATGATCTCAATTGGCATAATCCCATTCTATGTTACAATACACAATGAGGGTGTCTATATCCTGTTTCCCTCTTTCGCTCTAAAACTGTCTAATCTAGAATTAAATTCTATCTACTTGCATTAACTATCTTAAATGCCTTTTACCTACTAAGGATGAGAGCGGATCGCTCAAGGTCCATTTACATTTACAAGTGTGCCTCCACTTGATGGCTTCATTAATGTTTCAATGCATTTTCAAAATTTGCGTTGGGCACTTTCCAACTGTCCTTTATCCCCGCGCTGGCTCGCTTGAGATGCTCCTACATCATACTCCCTTGCTTGAAAATTTTCATGGGCTCCTGTCCATGAGCTCTCGTACGGTGTGTCCATGCCTCTAGATCTCTTCTTCATTCTCCTAGTTGGCATATTCAACTAGATGGCCCTTCCACTTGACCAAATATTCAAAGTATTGCTTTCGCCTGGTCTTCTTGCTCACTCTTTTGTCCAGTATGTGCTCCATCTGCAGCTTTTCTACAACTGGCATCTGCTTTGTCCACTGGACCTCTGGCTGTTCATTTCCTGCTTCTGCTTCCTCATCTTTATATGGGTACAAATATGCGATATTGAATATTGGATAAATTCCGATCCCATCAGGTAATTCAATCTCATAATCATTTTCCCCAAATTTCTTCAAGACCTTACATGGTCCGATTTTCTTCATTTTCAGTTTATTATATGTTCCTCTTGGGAACCTTTCCTTTCTCAAATGTGCCAGAATCAAATCACCAACCTCAAATTGAAGTTGTCTCCTGTGTTGATCTGCTCTGTGCTTATATTCCTGGCTCGAACGCTATAATCGCTCCTTCACCTGGCTGTGAAGTTCCTTCATCGCTTCTGCGAAATCTTCTACAGTAGCACTCCTAGTCGCAATCTGTTCTGAATCTCTCAGTTCAGAAATTCCTCTCAGCTACATGCCATAGACAATCTGAAATGGACTTTGTCCTGTTCTTCTGTTAAATGAGTCGTTATAAGCAAACTCTGCCTGTGGTAATATGTTGTCCCACTGGCTGTGGTGTTCTATCACCAAGCTCCTCAACAAGTCTCCCAGACTTCTATTTACCACTTCTGTCTGTCCATCCGTATAAGGATGATGAGCCAAACTAAACGACAAGTTAGTTCCCAACTTCTTCCATAAGGTCCTCCAAAAGTGTCCTATGAACTTAGTGTTTCAATCCGAAACTATGCTCCTTGGCAAGTCGTGAAGTCGAATGACTTCTTTGAAAAATAGATTCACAATGTGAGTTGCATCACTGGTTTTCTCACATGGTATGAAGTGTGCTATCTTGGAAAATCTATCCACCATCACAAAGATTGAGTCAAACCCCTTTGTGTTCTTGGCAACCCCAATATGAAATCCATGCTGAATGCATCCGACGGCCTCTCACATATGGGCAATGGTTGATAAAACCCTGCATTCTGTCTCCTACCCTTCGAATGCTGGCAAATTCTGCATCTGTTCACAAATCTCTTGACGTATTCTCGCATTCTCGGCCAAAAATATGACCCATTCAACTTTGTGAATGTCTTGTTGTGACCAAAGTGTCCTACCAATCCTCCACTGTGTTTCTTCTTCAACAAATTCTCCCTCATGGAGCATTTTGCAATACAAAGCTGATTACCTTTAAACAATAATCATTCCTAGATCATGTATTCTACCCATTGGATTCTATCTCTGAGAATTGGATTCTCAGCTGCCTCGTATGCCTTCTTAAAATCTAGATCATCCCTATACATGTCCCTAAGATCATCAAAACCCAATGTTTTGACTTTGAACTGCAATAGCAAACACTTCCTGCTCAAAGCATCAACAACTTTGTTAGCAGTACCAGAAATATGTTTAATCACAAAAGTAAAATTTTGCATATATTCAACCCATTTAACATGTCTCTGATTCAACTTCTCCTGTTGAGTCACAAATTGCAGTGCATGATTGTCACTGTATAAGACAAACTCTTTCGGGATCAAGTAATGTCTCCATTTCTTTAATGCATGTATGATAGCATAAAATTCCTTATCATACGTGGAGTATTTCACCTTGGCTTCGTTCAGCTTCTCGCTGAAGTATGATATTGGTCTGTCATCTTGACTCAAGACTGCTCCTATTGCAAATCCACTTGCATCGCATTTCACCTTAAATGTCTTTTGGAAATTCGACAACACCAAAATTGGTTGTTCCGTAATTTTCTTCTTCAACAAATTAAAACTCTTCTCAGCCTCTTCTGTCCAGTGAAAAGACTTGTGTCTTTTCTTCACTGTGTCCATCATCGATGCACTAATTCCACTGAAATTCCTAATGAATTTTCGGTAGAAACTAGTCAATCCATGAAAACTTCTCACCTCAAAGATATTCTTTGGTGATAGCCAATTCTTGATTACCTCCACCTTATCTGGATCCATCCTCAACTTATCTGCAGAAATAACAAATCCCAAATAAATGAGCTCTGTCTTCATGAATGAGGATTTCTTCATATTTATCAACAACTTCTCCTACTGTAACTTCCTCATCATTGTAGCCAGATGTTTCAGATGCTCAGCTTCTGTTTTATTCAAAACCAGTATGTCATCCAGATATATGATAACAAATTTTCCGATGAACTCCCTCAGGAATTCGTTCATCAACCTCATGAAGGTACTCGACGCATTTGTTAAGCCAAATGGCATAACAAGCCATTCATACAACCCTTCGTTGGCTTTGAAGGCTATCTTCCATTCGTCACCTTCTCTCATGCGGATTTGATGATAACCACTTTTCAAATCAATCTTTGAAAATAATTTTGCTCCACTCAAGAAATCCATCAGATCATCCATCCTTGGCAATGGGAATCTATACCTGATGGTTATCTTATTGATCACCCTCGAGTCAGTACACATCCTCCAGCCTCCGTCTTTCTTTGGACTGAGTACTGTCGGAACAACACATGGACTCAAGATTTCTCTGACCAACCCTTTGTCCAACAAATCCTAGACTTGTCTTTTGGCCTCTTCATTCTCCTACGACGTCAATCTGTACGCGGCTTTGTTTGGAAAACTAGCTCTTGGTATGAGATCAATGTGATGACTCACACTTCTAATTGGTGGTAACGAACGAGGTAGTTTGTCCACTACTATGTCAGCGAACTCTTCCAGCAGTTCCTAAACCTCCTTTGGTAAATCATCCACTCTTGTGCTGGTCAAAACAATTCTAGGCTTCCTAACCACAATGAATTGCGGTTCTTCCTTCTTCTTGACCTCTGTAAGAAGTTCCTTCCCACTCATGAGAAGTACGGTGTTACTTACTTCCGGTTTCACCTCCTTATCTTTGATTGGAATCAACAAGTGAGTTCTCCCATTCTTCTCTAGGGTGTATGTGTTCATTCTCCCATCATGAATCACATTCCTGTCATATTGCCATGGTCTACCCAACAATAGATGACAAACATCCATGGGAATGACATCACAAAGTATCTTATCATTATATCCTCCTATCTTAAATTCAACTAAACACTATTTAGTGACAGTTACCTGATGTCATTTTTGTAGCCACAAAACTCTATATGGGCTTGGATGATCAATCGTCTCCAACTCCAGTTTTTCTACCATCTCTGTAGAAACAAGATTATCAGTGCTACCACTGTCCACAATGACTTTGCATACCCTGTCCTTGGTTTTGCAAGCAATCCGGAAAAGTATGTTTCTTTGGACTGAACTCTCCACCTCCTTCTCTGGTGTCAAAAGAGCTTTTCGCATCATCAACAATCTTCCACCTTCAACATCTTTTGCCTCAATATCTCACCTCTGTGCTTTGACAATGTGAGTCTCTCCACTCTCTTTATTTTTATCTGGACACTCATAAGACTTGTGCCCATTCTTTCCACATGTGAAGCATGTTATTACTCTACCTCTTCCTCTTCCTCTACCTCTAGTACGAGGAAAAATATTATTATCAGCATAATCTCCTCTCTGTTCGGTATACTGCCCTCTCTGTTCAGCATATTTCCCTCGCTGTGAGCTTCCACCTCTCTCAGTTCGAGTCTGATGTTTCTTCCAGTCCTCCTTGGGTTTCTGATTTTTATCCTGGGCAATTCATTTGCCTTTGGGTTGACTTCTTCCTCGACCTCTTTGACCCTTCTTTCGGCTTAGCTTCTCTTCTTCTTTTAGAGCCATTTGATAAGCATCTTCCACCGTTCGGATGGTTACCATGCTCATCTCATCCTGAATATCGTATCTCAGGCCATTCATGTATCTGGAAACTTTTTCATCATCGCTCTCCCGATGACCTGCCCTGATGTTCAACCTGTAGAATTCTTCAGTATATTCTTTCAGTGTCATCAGATTCTGTCTCAAGTTTTGCATCCTTCAAAATAGAGTGATCTGGTAATCTCTAGGGATGAATTTCACCTTCATCTTTGCAATCATTCTGTCCCAACTCTTGATCTTCTGCTTGCCTTTGCAGCATCTGTCAGCTTGTAGTTTATCCCACCACAATGTTGCATGTCCCTTTAATCTCATGGCATCATGTTTGACCTTCTTGTCCTCTTCGACATCTTCATAGTCAAAATATGTGTCCAGAGCTTTAATCTAGTCTAGAAGCTCCTCTGCATCCAGATTTCCCTCATAAACTGGAATGTCCATTTTTTCTCTTGCACCCATTCTTGCAATAGCCCTAATCAAGCATTAATTTGCTGCAACTTCTTCTTCTTCATGTCCAGCCTCATTTTCACTTTTGGAATCACTAAGATCCCCAGCACTGACTGTGCGTCTCTGTGTTGTCTCCATGTCTTCAAGTCTGGCGGGTAAATCACACATTTATTTTTCCATGGTTGGATCAGTCATCTTCCTACCTCTTCTTCTCGACATTTCCCTCTCCTCTGGTGGATCAGGTGTTTGCCTGTCTCTTCTTCTCGGCAGCATGGTGAATTCTCATTTTCTCTGCTACAGAAAGAAAATAACCTTTCTGGGCTCTGATACCAAGAATGACGATGCAACCCCTCCTCAACCCGCAGGTCGGAAGGTCACGTACTCAGGATCTTTCTTTCTACATTGGCTCGAAGAGATTTCGGAAATGGCTCCTCTATTTCCCTTTCAGGAAATCTGCACCCACAATTAACTTTGAGAAATTCCCCCTTATACTTCGGGAGATCAGACTTCACACTTTCGTGAATCCGGTGGTCAAGCGCCTTGTCCCTCAATGTCCAAAAACCCAAAAGCAGTCAATGCTTGACCTTTTCTCTCTCTATTTTGGGTTTATCCTTATCGCAATTTCGGCGGTTGCGATGTCAAGCAACTCATTCCCTCGATTCTCGAAACCTGATTTACCGAAACTCCAATGCGCTCGCAAGGTTGACCTTTCAACGGTCCTTCACTCCATCGGAACTTCGAACTTCACGATTTCGCGAATCCTAATGCAAAGAATTTGGGACTTCACCCCGCGACTTCCTGAAATGGTCAACGGAGTTTGACTCCCGTGTCGATAGTGCGCCACATGTCCACCCTGCTGATTTTGTGGCCCACAAAGTCCTTTCATCCTCGAGACTTCGCGTTTTGTGATTTCGCGAGTCCTGCTGCACAAATTTTGGGACTTCAACCTATGAAAACCCGAAATAGAAGTTCATGGGTAAATCCAATGGCCCCTACGGCTTGAATCTATGGCTCTACTCCTTCTGAGTTTGAACCCCATGAAAATCACTCGTCATAACTCCCCTGCTCTTCCATGATATCTGACGGCTCACGGGATTTCGTGAATTCTTCGCAGATAATTTCGACCGTCCATCTTCTTCCTTCACAAGAACTTCTGCAACCTTTTACCAAGTGGTTTTTCCATGGTACTTAACCGCCCGCGACCCAACTTGCAATGCCTTCTCACTGTTCCAAGGCACAAACTTCCTGTGCTTCCTTCGACGACTATGGAGGCTCTCTCCCTTCTGGGTTTTCTCCAACTCTGAGTCTTGAAGAAGACTCTTGCATGCACTCCTTGTGGCATACCTCCAAACACTTCCTAGTGTTGCACTTCCCTCAACTTGCACACTCCAGCAACAACAGTCTCTTAAAAAATCATTCAAGTTACCAAACCTGGACCTCTACTCGGCCTGCGCACACCTTGCACGGCTCCTGTGCCCAACTGCACTTCTGAGAAAATGAGAACAAAAGCTATCTTATCTGAGATTTCAAAGATGAACCTCTGAACCCTTTGTCAACGCACTCCTTGCGGACAATTCGACTGTACTCCTTACAGGAACCCTGGCTTAGATAGAGAAACAGTTGAAACTCATTTCCCTTACTCTCTCTCTCTCTCAGATTTCAAACATTCAACAAGAAATCATTCATACATTGCATAAAATAAATTGCATGATAGAAAGAGTAAAACATTTATGAGCATAACATTCAAAAATGCATACACAGAGAATATATGAACACCACGAGTCTGAATCAAAGCATTCTTGTATTAATCCAGAACTTCTGTACATGGGGTTCTTCCACACAACTCTTTGCTTCTCCTCTCTATGCTCTATGCTCTAAATTGGCATAATCTCATTCTATGTTACAATACACAATGAGGGTGTCTATATCCTATTTCCCTCTTTCTCTCTAAAACCGTCTAATCTAGAATTAAATTCTATCTACTTGCATTAATTATCTTAAATGCCTTCTACCTACTAAGAAGGAGAGAGGATCGCTTAAGGTCCGTTTACATTTTACAAGTGTTGCTCCACTTGATGGCTTCATTAATGTTTCAAGGCATTTTCAAAATTTGTGCTAGGCGCTTTCCAGCTGTCCTTTATCCCTACGCTGGCTCGCTTGAGATTCTCCTACATCATGGTGCCACGTGTCACCCACTAATAGGCCCAAGTGGCCACCCAAACTACCAAATCATCCTGCCACGTGTTAGCTCTTGGTTGATGCCACATCGGCATGTTGATGTCATCTCTGCATAGTCATCTACTGACGTCAGTAGTATGGATGCTAATGTTACCATGTTGACTTTGACCAGGTTGACCAAAACTTTGGCCGTCTATAAATTCTTTGTTCAGACTATGTTTGAGGTGTCGTTTGCGTCGTTGGAAATATTGCAGCGAGCACTTCGATTTGGCGTTGTTTTTGCTGAGATTTGAGGACTTTGAATTTTTTCCATATTTTATCATTCTTGATCAATCTCATGCATGCTACAACCATTAGTATGCATCAATCAAATTTAAAGAGAAGAATTTTGAATGATGTTGTTACATACCAACATTACCTATAGGTAAAAGAAATATTACAACAAGAAAATGTTGAGTATAAATTCAAAGGGTACTATATCAAGAATATGGACTCCTTATGCATAAAAATAGGATTTATGTTCCTAGTTCCGAAAAACTTAGGAATTTGGTATTAAAAGAAACACATAATTTTCCATATGTTGAACATATCGGTTACCAAAAAATAATTGCATCAATAAGAAGCCAAATATTTTTTCCTGGGATGAAGAAGGATGTTTCTTATTACATTTCCAAATGTATGGAATGTCAGAGAGTAAAAGGTGAGCATAGACACCCTACGGGTTTTCTACAAACATTACCAATTCTAGAAAAGAAATGGGAAGCGGTAACCATTGATCTTATAACTAAGTTTCTCGAGATGGCAAGGCAACATGATTCAATAATGATAGTTGTGGATGAATTAACAAATAATTCTCATTTTTTTCCTATAAAAATGACACATACAACAACTGATATTGCAGAAATTTACATGAAGGAAATTGCTAGGTTCCATGGAATATCTAAAGCAATTGTCTCATACAGAGATATACAGTTTACTTCAAATTTCTGGAGAACATTATTTAAAGGATTTGGTACAAATATGAATTTTAGCATATCATACCATCCATAGTTAGATAGGAAGACAGAGAGAGTCAACCAAATAATTGAAGACATGTTAAGATTGTATGTGATGGATAAGTCGTATAAGTGGGAAGTCTACTTGCATTTGGTTGAGTTTTCTTACAACAAAGGGTATCACGCTTCATTGAATATGAGCCCATTTGAAGCTTTGTTTGGTAGAAAATGCAATACTCCAGTGAGTTGGGACAACCCAATAGATAGAGTGGTACCTTGACCGAAATTGCTCAAGGATATGGAAGACCGGATGGTTAAAATTAAGAAGAATTTGAAAGAAACACAAGACAGATAGAAGAGTTACGCAGATAAGAACATGACAACTAGAGAATTTAAAGTGGGATAACATGCGTTTTTGAAAGTGAAGCTCAAGAAGAGCTCATTAAAGTTGGGAAGTTGTACAAAGCTAACAGTCATATTATGTGATCCATTTGAGATATTGGATAGAATAGGGCCATTTTCATACATGATTTCATTTCCTGCTTCCATGAATGTGCATAATGTATTTCACGTCTCTTTATTGAAAAAGAATGTGCATGATCCTAACCATGTTATTGATTGGCATTTGATTTAGGTGGAGCTAGAAGGAGATTTCCAGGTCCATTCAGTGCACATATTGGACATAAAATTCAAAGTGCTCCAAAATCGAGTTATAGAGATGGTAAAAGTTCAATGGACCTAATACGGTCCTAAAGATGATACATGGGAGCATGAAGATTCCTTTCAGGCAGAGTACCCGTGAATTTTTGAATAGTTTTGAAATTTTTTATTTATGTTTTGTATATGCACTGGACAGTGCAAAATAAGGGGGATGAGAATGTAATACACTGGTTTTGAGTCCCTAGATTAATAATATTTTTATTTTTATTTTATGAAAGGCCGAAGTGCCTAAACAGTTAAAAGGGGTCGGAGTGCCTAGGAAATGTAATGCGTTGATCAATATTAATAATAAAATACATCGTTGATATCAAGATAGACAAGGAAAATAGTTGTAGGGGGATATGATTCCACAAGAGAGAAGGGAGGAAGGTGAGGGGCTAAGCCTTTGCATTTTTCAAATTACTTTCTATTTTACCCACTTCGGAATTTTTGAGAGAAAGAGGGGGTTGCATGAGAAGGTGAGGGTCTAAGCCTTTGCATTTTTCAAATTACTTTCTATTTTACCCACTTCAGAATTTTTGAGAGAAACAGGATGTTGCATGAGCTTCTTGGGGAAAGTCCACATTATTCTTTTGATATTTAAACCATGTTCATGAGCTTCTTGGGGAAAGTCCAGATTATTCTTTTGATATTTAAACCATGTTCTTGATTGTCTTGGAGGTTGGCCATTCATTTTTACTCAAAATTTGTTTTTGGAATTGTTCGTCTCTAACTCACTCTTGTGCTCATTCTTAGTTATGCATGGGAAAGGAAAATGAATTGTTGGAGAGAAGCCATGGTTGGTTGGTTGTAATTAATTTTTTATTATTGCAGGAGGGAATGGATTCCTATGGGTAGGAGAATAATGGAAGTAGAGAGAGAACTATCCACAGCTGAAAATCCTCAATATCCCTGGAAAGAAGTGGACAACCTAAGAGACTCTTTGTTAATAAACGAGGTTCATTCTCTTTGGTTGGTGCAGGATGCAGGGGAAAAGAGATGGAAACATGATTTATTTTGTGTTTGGGAACATGTGAGAGCTTGATTATTAACTGGTTGGGAAGTTGAGTGTCAATATGAGACCCATCCTTGTGGATTGATAGCCCTGAAACTTAGAACATAAGTGTTTAAAGTTGGGTGGAACATCAGATTGGTTTTGATAAAGATAAATGCTCTCTATCATGTATATCTCTGTGTTTCTATATATTTATTTCCGTTGTATATTAATCATTAACTCTAAGTTATGTATTTAAAATGTGTCTTCTTGTTGGTTGTTTCTGTGCATGGCATATGGTTGATTTCTTTTATGCTACTGTACTGTACTGTACTTCCATGGAAAATGCAGATTCCGGACACTTGCATTTGCATATAAAACAAACTGCAAAGACCCCTTATTTAAGTTCAATATTGGAGTTTTGAAGAACATATGCCCATGAGTGCCCACGTTCTCAATGGCAGGCAGCGAACGCTCGGCGCACAAGGAGGAGGTAGTGAGAAGCCCTTCTGTCAAATATACTCTCGAAATGCTTTCATTGCACACTTTCTTTTCCGTTTTCATACCAACCACATGCAAACGTTTCAACTCAGTTGCAAGAAGTCAGTGCGATTGCATGTGCCTCCCCTGGAAATCCATTACTTATATCACACTGTATTGCCTTTTTTAAGCTATTTCAATAGAAAATTCATAAACACAGTTGATTCCCTGTGATTTTAAATTCGCCTCCCCCGTACTAAGCCATTTTCAAAACCTTATGGATATGGAAGGCGTCGGTGCATCTAACGTAATTTTAATAGTTGAAGCTATCCCCCGCCTGTATAAATATAGCAGTCATAGTACATGTTCGTAGTACGGGAAAATATTGGAAGCTTTTTCATTACATACAGAAATGGCTTTAACGAAGAATTTGATGTTGGGAGCTGCAATGATGTCAGTTTTTGTGCTAAGACTGGCAGAAGTAGTAGCCGGTTGGACTGCAGCGCATGCTACATTTTATGGCGGGAGCGACGCTTCTGGAACTATGGGTGAGTTGTTTCAGATTTTTAGTTTTTTAATCCAATTACGAAGTTACATTTTCTAAGAATACTGGGTTTGATTTCTCAAAGCAAAGAAGTGTTTGGGCCCAGGTGAATTAGCTAAGTTATTGTGAAACGTTAAAATATATATAGATTCATGTTTCAGGACGTTGAACAGTCTAAGGGATTAAGAGAATAACAGCTTTATTTTCACATTCAGTTTTAATTTATCTTTATATTTTTTCAATGTGTGATTTTCTGCTGTGAATCTTGATTAGAAGATTAGTAATTTGGTTGATCTTATTCCAGTCAAATAGTTAGTGTATGTTGTCTACCTTTAAACTATTTTCATACTGATTGTATGTTGTTGACTTTTAAGCTGTTTCCATATCTTGGTAAACTGCATATTCCATGACAAAGTGCCACTCCTTCTCCACCACACCCTTATTGTAGAATATGCAAGTTCTCTTCCGCAATTTTTTTGGGCATCCTCCACTTATCAATCTCACATATAAAAATACCATCTATTAAAATAGTAATTTGGTGAAAACACTCGTTTGATTTTTCGAAAAACACTGAGTTTGAGTTTTCAAATAAATGATTGCGTCTCTGGTACCCCGTAGAATAGGGAAGATATTATGGGGGTTAAGTTTAATGGGTAAATATTTTAATTTTGTTATAGAAAATATTTTCTAGTTTAAAAAAATATAATAATTTGGGTATATTGTGGATAAGGGCGTTAATTGTTATCCTTATTTTTTGTTGTTTAAATTGTATTTTTAAATATATAAATGACTTTAGAACTTTTAAAAATCCTTACAACTTAGAATTGTATATAGTTAATCACTCAAATATGAAGTTATAACAATTTTTGATCGGATGAATAGATCAGAAAATAAATACAAAATTACACTACACAAAATTATTACGCCGAAAGGTGTACACCTATTGACAATGGGCACAATTAATGATCTTTTAACCTTATTTAATCTTAAACCCTAATCTGATGGCTATGCATTGAAGATGCTGGCATATTATTAGTGGCATAACTTTCTTGCATTTATCAAGGTATTGTTAACATGTTTACTTTTTAACATTTACCTAATCACATTAAAAAATTACTGTAAGGATATGTAATTGCCATGTTCCATTTATCAACCTAATGCAATTAAACATTTCATATTACCACAGACATTTTATATTGGGAGCACGTGTTCTCAGTATATTGAAGTCACGCATTCTCAGTGGATAACTTTAGGCGTTCTCAGCCACGAGTTAGCAGCTGTGCTAGTAGTAATTCAGTGAAAACATAGGTTTCATTTAAAAAAAAAAATACCGAGTTTGAATTTTCAAATAAGTAACGAGGTCTCTGGTAGATTAGGGAAAAATATTATGGCGGTTAAGTTAAGTTAAATACATATGAAAAATGGTGGTTTGTACGGAGTCTTCGTCGTAAAAAACTTTC
The DNA here is from genome assembly GCA_000966675.3 of Picea glauca. Taxonomy (NCBI): domain Eukaryota; kingdom Viridiplantae; phylum Streptophyta; class Pinopsida; order Pinales; family Pinaceae; genus Picea; species Picea glauca. Next base: position 140,539 of record JZKD02S1642275.1, read on the forward strand.
TCCAGTCATCAATAAGGATATAGTAATTTGGGTAGAGAGTCGTTGTTCTTGATGCTCGTTGTTACTGCTGCTGCAGGGGGTGCTTGCGGTTACG
>JZKD02S1642286.1:11126-24201 GCA_000966675.3 Picea glauca
CTCAATAATAATAGGCCTTCGAGCCTCATTGTAACACAGTTCAGAGGCCAGTAGCCGCCACATCTCTTCTCAGAGATAAGCTACCAGCACCCTAGCTAGTTTATTTCCATTCTGTTTGTAAGCATATTTCAGTCATTTGTTATTAATGAAATGAAGTTTTATTTCCGCTGCATCTCTATGTTTATGTGTATTTCTGTATTTCATTGTGTTCCTACATAAATCCGAATCATTTTTATGTACCCATATTCCAAATATGGTTCCATGGTTGTCTTCTATGGTGCATGGGATTTCTGCAGTTTGCTCATGTGCCTCAGATGGACCTTCAAGCAAAGTGTTATTCCCTCTGGAAGTAAACTAGTGCTGAAAATATACCCTTAATTGTTTCAACTGTAACTTTCTCATACAAGATCTCTTTTGTGTTCATAATAGCTTGTTGGAAATCTCTCTACAAATTCTTTTATTAAGCTGCAAAAAATATATGTGGTTCCTTTGAAACTTATAATTTCAAAAATTCAAACTCCTAAAAACATTGTTTAGGGCCTCAAAATCGCTCTACAAGTTTATGACTACTTCAAAAATCATAAAATTTCATAGAAAAATGGATTGTTTTTACTTTTATAAAAATATTTTAATCTGATTCGTCAATCTCAAAATCAGAAGAAATTTCAATCATTCATCTTTTATACCTTCCCTAGGTCTATGGAGAAATTTCCATCATTGATCGCCAACTTGAAGCAATATATACCATTGATTTTCCAACACTACATTGATGATCAATGATTGATTAATTCCTTTGTTAAACCAAACTTGCTCACTGATTCCCCCGAAACTCAATCATCGGCCATTGATCACTCCTCCTAGAAAACCCATTTTTTCCCACAAATATTGTTGAACCTCTATCATTGATGACTAGCCATCGATAAATTTCCTTAACAACCAACTTGTTCACAACTTCCGTCGAACCTCGACTATCAACGATCATCCATCGGCCATCTCTTGGATGACATGGAAACTATGTTGACATGGCATTAAACATGGACTTGTTGACGATTAAAAATTGTCAACGAAGTTTTGCCCGCAAAGCGTTGCTAAAGCCTATTATTATAAAAACTAAATAATACTAGTAGGTGGGACCCCCTTGTAGATTGGAGATCAGGTCTGGTCCTTATTTGATGTTTGTGTTGATGTTCGAAAATTCTTATATAGTTGATGAGATTTTTTTTTATTGTCTATGGATTGGGCTTATGAAGTATTGGTTTTTTATGTTACTACAGACTATGCTATTCATTGACACCATTGCTATATGTTCTTGGGACACCTACACAACAAACATGTTAGTAACAATACATAAAAGGCAGTTGGAAAAAGGAAATAATGCATGGAAGCAATTGGAAAGAAATGAAAAGAAATGCAACAAATGCAAAGGGTATAACTTAAACTATGTTATATACTATACCACATGCATCGATTGTTAATGGATTGTTGTTATCCTAGCTACTAAGTTAATAGCTATGTGATTTTGTTCTTGAGTTACATAGTTGATATGCAATGGTGATTATGTTATGGCATAAGTTGATATGGATTGTGCTATTGGTGATGGTTCGATACATGGTCACTTAATTGGATTATATAGTTGATATGTAATATGGTCAGTTGGAAATGGAATGTATGATGTGGGTGGCGCGTTTGATGCAATTTCCAATGCATGGTTTAAATGAATTGTTGATAGATTAATGGTTTGCGTGTACTATTGAATTAATTGACTATGGGTGGAGGTGACATGCATTTTCTACACGCCACCCTTACTCCTTCTATTGGCTGCCACCCTAATTGGGCTATTGTTCAACCTTGTTGTTGTGGTTATGCTCTGATTTCTTAGTAGAGAGGAACCACTCAGCCAACTCACATTTTAAGGTGCTTGGATTATAGGTATTTCTTTTTTTGGCCATTCATGAGTCTGCTTTGGTTATGAAATGATTATTGGATCAGTTGTATTGGATTGTGCTTTCTTTAAGTATTGCAACTATGTAAAATTGTGTTTTTGGAATGAAGCGTTGATGGTTTTCTCTTCAATAATGTTGAAGTCATAGTGTTGTTGGTCCTCCTGGGTGTTAGCAGCCATAAGGGCTCTTTATTATCCTTGCTAGTTTAGTTGGAGGGTTTTTGTTTGGTCTTGGGTGGTTGGCTATCCTCACACATTCACATCACTATATCCAGTATTTGGTTTTTATGGGTTTTAATCGTTGGAGGCACTCTGTGTCACTGCATTTTTCACTTGAGCATTGGTTTGTTTTCATCATTAAAGGTTGCACCGTGGGTTATTTGGTTCTTTATTGGCCTTGTATTTACCTCAAAATTGTGGTTGTTTGACTAGAGAGCCATGAGGGTTATACCCTGCGTGTGTTAAGTATCATTACTAGGACAAATTGGAGCCTCACTCCTCTCTTATAGCCCTCCTATCGTGGGATTTGTTACCTTTTCACGAATAAATTTTGGTTTGCTTTGTGTATGCACCATTGGTCTCAGAGGTTTTCACCATTGAAAAGAGTTGGCTTTAGCTTTCCCTGTGTTGGCCACAGAGCAAACCCTTAACTCTAGAGATGTGAGGGTTGATAGAGAATATCGGCATGGCATGTTGGCTTTACTATTGGTTATTGTTGGATGGTTGTGTATTGTCGATTAAATTGATTACAGGATCGCCCAGTTGGTCATGTGACAATCATGTTGGTTTTGGTACCTGGTCACTCCCTGTTTATTACAATGGACAAACCCTACATTGTTAATTGGCCAATTCAAAATACACAATCGCTCTCCTTGTGTTTGATAACCCAGTATTTTTTAAATTGAGAAGGTCACGGCCTCGCTTCATGTCGATGCATGGGTATGTGTGGTTGCCACAGCATGGTAGGTCGATTGTTGATTGTTACGACAGTCCAAGTATAGGCTTAACATTGAATTGGTTGATTGGTTGATACACAGTCACTGTCTTTTTTTACTAAGGATTATTTGGATGTTTAACATGGCATTGGTTACAATTGCTTAATAATGTTCACGCCTACTGCATTTGTGTGTGTGGTGTTCCTACACCGCAAATAAATGGTCATTGTAACTATGAGTTTTTTTTTTAGGCCAAATGGTTATTGCAATCGGGATGACTATAGCAAATCCATGCACTATATGCGTTATGATTATTTGATTGCATCATTAGGGATGAGCCTGAGTTTACACAGCATGGCTGATTGTAGTTTGATTAACTTGAAGAAATATTGTATTAGATTGATAGCTCGACACGATTGGATAAGTTAATACTATGACTGAGTGTTTAGAATTGTAAAATGGGAATGTCGCATTGTGGTGTTTTGGGTGTCTTCCCACTGTGTACGATATGGATAATTTTGGGTTGCGCACTCAGAGATAGTCACATAGTTTTAAGCACGACTTGTTGCAATTCGATTATGGTATTATAAAGTCGAGCATGCTGTAGATACCTCGTTGTGTTGGATGGATATCCCAACATTTTGTTTATTTAGAGTCACATTGAATTGGGCTTGTACAGTGACAAAATTACACTTGCATGATTGAATTATTTTGTGCATAGCATGTGTTGGAATGGTGGTTGTTGTATGTCTGTTTAAATGACGAGTCAGGGTTTTACAATTAAATTTGGATTATTGGGTTGACTGCCATTATGTATGTTTAAAGAATGTCATGCATTTTAAATGACAGGCCCGATTTTAGTGACAGTATAACTTCATTGCAATTTTGGAACACGACTTTGAGTGTATTTGATGATTGAAGAAATGTGTGGGAAGTGGTTGATTCTGATGGTTAACAGAGTGGAAATGGTTACTATTATACATTTGAGAATTGTTATAAGATGAAAATTGGATAAATAAAAGGAACATAACTCCCTTACAGATTGTTGTGGAATGCATATTGTCTTGTTGATGACATTGTGTTAGATATTTGACTATGAACAGTGAACTGGCTAATACACAATGATTGTTATGATCATTTGGTTGGTGTATCTCCTTTTAATAGAATGACTATATGGATTACTTGATTAATTTTGTGAACAGTACCCGCTCTCATTTCCCACAATTATTTCATTTTTCACTAGTTACAACCTCATCGCCTTCCCACATTCATTTTTCATTCCCTGTTATAAAATTGATTACAATAAAAAAAATTGTATGGATTGGATTGCATGAGTATGACACATTGTCGAGCCAAATCTATTTCATATTTTTAAGAGTTGTCGTGTATGTTTATTTAAAATACTATTTTATAATCGATCATGCATGCAGGAATGAGATTTTTCAGCCGAGGTAGCCATGGCTGAGGAAATAGAGGCCCAAGAAGGCCCAAGTTCTCCATACATTTTTATGCTGACTCAGAAGAGCTTGGTCAGTTGTTTCAGGGCGGATTTTTCAATTGGATTGGGCAAGGAGTGGTCCAACCCAGGACCGAAAGGCATCCTTAACAAGTTTTTCAAGCCCCTAGTATCCTTGTTCCTCCTCACGTCTCATTGCAACCTGAGGTTCTTGAAAATGATGGATGGCAAGAGATTGTCCACCTGGTAGTCTCCCAAAATCGTGGTTGGCCTAATTTGTCCCTACCTGCTCCTCTGCCTATTAACCCAATTGTCCAAGCTGCCCCCCACTCACTAGTGCAGTCCTCTCATGCTAGAAAAAGGTTGAAAACCGATGCCCACCTTGCCCTTGACAAAGGAAAGCCACGACTGCCCCTTCCTCACCCTCCAATGGCTCTAGAAAATTTGTGTCTTTCCGGATGCATTTGAGGGACGATTGTTCTCATGTGATCAATGAGATTAGGCCTAAATTCTCAACATAGCCAAAGGAAAATTTAGGAAAATTGAAGGGTGACAACAGCAATCAAGGAAAGATTGCATCGCAAAGTGGGAAATATAGCTTTTGAGTTTTTTTTTTGATCTATTGTTGATGACAGTTGACTTTAAGAATCTTTGGACAACATGTTTTATTTTTGGATATATGAGTAATATTTTTTGAAGATAATTTCAAATACCATGAGTTAAATTGTCAAATGTGCATATGTGATGGGAGTCACAAGGAGGTGTGTTTTTCTTAACTAAATAGTTATGATTGTTATGAGCTAAAGGGAGTCACAAGGGGTCCCACCTACTAGTTATTATTTATTTATAACCCTTATTATGATTATTACTTTTCCCCTTAACTAAAGTTGGTTGATTCTTTTAATTAACTTAACTAATGAGTTGGTTCAACTACTCCAACCAATTCTATTTTTTTTTAAATAAAAAGGAAAGGGAGGAACAAAAGGGGGATAGAAGTAGAAACATATTGAGGTTTGCTCTTTGAATTTATGTTGAGATAGTTTAGTTTTCATTCATTCTTTTATTCATTGCAAGACTAATTCTCTTTTATGATAGCAGGGTCTTATTGTAGACAACAATATTTAGGGTTGAATTACATCAATCAGAAACTTGTTTTTCAGAGGTGTTGATCTATCTTTGATAGTTTATGTAGACTTGTTTTTTTTTTAATTAGTTTTCATGACTGACAAAGGCTATTGTGCAAAGTTGAGTGGGCAGAAATTTGTGCCAAGTTCATCCAGCTTTTAGAGTTCAGTTTTGGTTTTCTGTTAGAGGCCCTTTTGTATGTTCCATCGGGGATGTCTAAGTTTGACATTGGTCCAAAATTTTTGTATGAGATTTTGTAAAGAAAATGACTCTTTGGTGAATTGGAATGAAATAAAGGATTGCTTTATGTCTCATCTGTCTTCATTATCATCTTGGTGACTTTACTTCTATCTTTACATTTATTTCAACAATTAATATGTTCATAAAATTACATAAAAAGTAAATTTCCAGCAAGCTTTTTTTATTAATAAAAGACTAGCCTAAGCACTTATAATTAATACTTGTGAGTTAGGATGTTATTTTTGTTGCCTATAAACATAGGGTGAGATTCCCATCTATTTTTCTTTAGCCAAGAAAAATATGAAAATGCTTGAGTAAGATCATTTCATATCTTTTCTGCAACAGGACGTTGACATGGAAAGACACGTCTTCCTCCCATTTTCCTTCATCGAAGATCAATAGCATTTCTTGGATGAACTGAACACCTCACTAAATCTACTAACCCCCGATCATCAACCATTGACAACAAAAAAATTCCTTTGGATGCATGAAACCTTTCACCAAATTATATCGACCCACCAAATTCTTCCAACCCCCGATCATCAACGATTGGTGATTGGTGAATTCCTTTGTTTGAACCAAACTCTTCACCAAAATCAGTGATCTGATCATCGACCATCAACCATTTCTATTGAAAAACTAAAACTCTTCTAAAATTTCGTTGATCCAATCATCGACCATTGATGATTTCTGTTGGAAAACAAAATACTTAGAATTTTTTTACCAAATCCAAGATGAATCTAGGCCGTCAATCTCCCATTCCAAATGATCTTAACCGTTGATCCAACAAACTTTTCCTAACTTGGTTAGTGAATCTCGACCATCGATCTACTCCATTTCCCAACCACCAAAAGTGAATCATGGTCCTCGATTCTTTAACTTCACTAATAACAGAAAATGAATCATGGTCATCGATTCTCTAACTTTGCCTATCTGCGAAAATGGATCTGGGTCGCTAATTCTCTTCCTTTCGCAAAAATCCAAAAAAAATATAATTTTTTAATCAAGTCACCATGAATCTAGGCCATTGATCTCAAGATCAACCATGATCTCAGTCATCGATTCATCAAACTCTACCACCTCCTTCGGTCTCGAGTAGAACGTGAATTTTGAACTTCCAAGTTGAATCTAACTTGACAATCCTATCAATTTACGCCATTAAACCCCTTAGACAGTTGTGGGGTATTTCAAACTCGAATTTTCTTACGAATTTTGGATTTCACTCTGGATTCACTAATTTCCCCAAATTCAACACAAAACCAAACTTCACCACATTGAATTTACCAAAAAATCATTTTGGTCCTTGGCCCATTCGAGTTTGGCATTGAACTTAAGCTCTGATACCACTTTGTAATGCATCAAGCCCTAAGTTGGGTCTCACCACTACTAAAACAACCAAATAAATTTTCCTGATACCAAATCTAAATGCATAAATAACACATAACATGACATCCAATCTCATGCAATTGTCTATGCTACTTAAAAACCTAAAATAAATTACTTATATGCACACAACAATAACTAAACCCCCAAAATCTCAATAACTATGGTATGTGTACTCAACCCCCATAAATATCGCAATAACTAATTATTTTTTCTTTCTTGACTTACACTCTTCCCCAAAATGATTGTACTCAACCTCCATGATCTCAATAACTATGGTATGTGACTTCTCACACCCACCCTCTTACATGAATTCAATGATTGACTTTGGAAACACTCAATAAGAAGATGGAAGGTCCATAGTAAGGATAATTTAAAAAGAAATGGGTTTGAGTTTAATAGACATGGGTAAAATCTCCCCCTTGGACCCCTTCCCTATCTTGTAAAAACTAAGTCCTGAAATATCCATCCATGTCCATTTGCATATGGAAATCATTACCATATCTTCCATAATGGAGAAAAAAACATCAGATTTTTTATATGGGGATCATTAACAAGGAAACCCACCACCAGGTCATTGAGAAGCTGAAGCAAAGATGGTTTTCTATGTATCTCATGCAAGAACAGAAGTGGGAGACCAAAATTTAAAGGTATAAAGATTGGCTGGAACATACTTGAGGGTTAGAGAAACATGCATGTGAACTAGCCTTTGAGGAAATCCTTTGTAGAAGCCCCACAAGGGCTTATCCCGTACTCTTGCATAAATGATGGACTACATTCAAATTAAAGAAAATAGTAGCAAGACAACGTTATGAAGTGAATCAACCACAAGATTTCATGGACATGTTCTCCTATGTTGATATGAAGGATCTAAATTTATTGTGTGAAATTTACCTTCACAATTTTCTAATGTAGGATAATTCTCATTGGAACCCCAATGCCTATGTTGGGGATGTCCATTTCCGTGCATTCATATATCATATACTTGGCCTAGTGTAGTGGAAGAAAATATGGATTTCCATGCAAGGATTGAGCCATATGAAATCCTAAAAATTAGAGATGAGTATCCTCTGCCTCATGTGATGAAGGAAGATTTACAAAGGTTATGATGAGATCCAGGAGACATTATCACCATTCAACATCATGAGAGGTATGCCCTAATATAATATCTTGAAGTCCTGAGGGCACATTCAATAAATACATTTTTGGTTTCTCATGACACATGGGAGACTCTTCCCAACTATTTGAGAAAGATGAATCCCATGAGGTATCCATATTTTGGTCTAGCCATTAATAAGGAATCATTTTATGCCAATTATTTGCTGAGATATTGTACAAGATGTATCGGGTTATGGTTCCATTTCCCCATCATTTGGTGCCCAAGTAAGTTCTACATGGCACCTGTAATCTGAAATAAAGAAGGGGAAAGGACATAATGAATACAATTAGACAGAACTTTGGGGTATTACAGTCAAGGGGATTATGGACACCCAGATTTTAACTAGGGAGAATTACATGTACGTTTTTCAGAAGAGGAATAGTTGGGGTTTCATAAGGACATGCAACAAGACTAGGTAGGGGGAGATGATGGACCACCATTTTGACATATTTTGACACAAAAACGCCTCCTTTTGACCTAAAATATATATCCATTTTTGTCTCTTCTATAGTGTTTAAGCCTCATTCCCTCACATCACTCTGATTTTTCTCAATATATATATATATATATATATATTTATTCTCTTATCTTCTTTTTATAGTTATAATTAAAAGTGTGTTTTAGATTATTCGGATTATTGCATCTCTCTCTCTCTCTCTCTCTCTCTCTCTCTCTCTCTCTCCACACACACACACACATATAGGTGCCCACCTATGTCTTGATTACAAGAACCTTGTTGACCCAAACCTTTATGAGGTTGTTCATTACTTCGAGGTGAACAAAATTCAAAGCCCATTCATGCTTTACAAGGATCAACCATTGAATCATAAAGCAAGTGGATTGAGGGTATTTTAAGAATACATATTAAATTCAATGGTTCAAATCTCATCACATGACTGCTCCACTATGACTAAAGGTTCAATAACATGCATTCTTGCTTGGATATCGTGGAGTGGTTAGCAGTTATATCATCTTCTTCAATATTCGAACCCACATAAATTCTTAACCATGGAAATACTTGGAGGAACCCATGACCATAACTTGCTTAAGTTGGCATAGGATGGATTTGATGCGTCAGTTGGTCAAGGGTTACACTTATGGATAACTTGGATAACTGTTGGAACTAATTATGCCAAAGAATCCAATCCAACGAATGTTAGCATTTTTTAGTTTTCATTTTTTTTTAAATTGATAGCATATTTTGAGGGGCATACCACTCCATTTATGGAGTAGACATTCCCCCTTCTTATGTATATATCTGTTATGTCCTTAAGGAGGAAGATAGCTAGACAATATCACATTTGTGTTGAATACATTTTATCTATAATATTTCTTTTCAAACTGAATACATTGCTAGGATTTGATGTGTGGAGTTTTGATATAATTCTTCTTTGGTGACTGTGTGAAGACCAAGCACAGGTCGAGCCTTGAGGGGGTCCACTTTATGTAAGGTGTTGTGTTGTATTTTTCGTATGTTAGTATATATTTCCATCATAATATTTATTGGTCTTATTTATGATATAGCTTAATGCCCCAATTATATTTACCTCCAATTTGTTGTGTGTTACGATAGCTCTTCGTCTCATCCTAGTGACCTGTAAATTATGCTACAAAATCATGATGCTACAAGGTTAGGGTTTTATAGGATCATGTGTTCCCAACTAAGTACTTGGTATGCAAAGTGAATTTTGAGTTATGGATATGATTTCCAAAGACTATAACATATGAAGTGACATTAACTGAGTATAGATTCTCTTGAAATCCCATAACAAAATCTCCTTTTTGATGGTTTTCCCCACACTAGGGTTTCCATGGTATTTATGGTGTTTTCCATTTTATGTGTTTGGTTTTTTGTATGTGCTTCTGCTGCTATTTTGGTTAAATAACTTAGTTGTAATATTTATTCATAATTTTCTAAGTTTATATCAACATTGATTAAATTCTGGTTAGATGAAATTATTGGCATAATATTTTGTTTGATGAGTTATAGGAAATTAACATGGTATTAGAGCTCATCCTCTGAGTACAAAAGGAGCCAAGATACTTTTTTGTGTAGAGAAGGGAGTGAATCAACAAAGGAGGATGTGTGACCAAAAGTGTGTGGGAAATGGAGCAACAAACTCAAATGGTCAGTCCAGGATTAAGGTTTGAGGACATGTTGGATGGTGCCTCAAATTTCTATCCTTGGAGGGAGCGTATTGGCTTGGTACTAGAGGATAATGGACTATTGGAAATTGTTGAAGAAAAAGTGGCAACCTTTGCTGATCCAGTACAACTAACAACTCACAACAAGAAATATCTCAAGGTCAAGAGGATAATTTTGGATGGAGTCAAGGACCACATTATTCCTCATTTGTTTGGCAAGAAGACAATGAAGGACATGTTGGAGGCCCTAGTGAAGTTGTACCGGTATGACAACCATAATAGGAAGATGCTACTTAGAGAGAAGGTAAGAAGCACAAAGATGGCCAAGGGAGATTCAGTGGTCACTTACCTCACAAAGTTCATTCAAATTAGAGATGAACTCACAGTTGTGGGAGAGGCAGTGGACAAGAATGAGTTGGTAAGGACAACCTTGAATGAATTGACCAAGCAGTGAGAAGTATTTGTCTGTGGAGTTGTGGATCGGGAGAATCTCCCTGATTGGGAGATATTATGGGATGACTTCACCAAGGAGGAGATGATACCCGATTCCACTAAGGGTACCCAGACAAAGAGTGAAGAGAAAGAGAATGTGGCTCTTCATGCGAAGAAGGGTACTGGACCAGGAGGTTCCAAGGACATGGGAAAAGTTAAATGTTTTGCATGTCACAAGACTGGCCACTATGTCATCTAGTCTCCCAGCAAGAAGAAGAATAACAAAGAGGCAGAGGTTTCATCCAAAACATCTACTGAGATGGATGTGTTTGCATAGAAATTCGAGGATGAATTTTCTTCGATCGCTTCTCTTTCGAGCAACAGTATTGCAGAGTTGGATAACAGTGGAGTATGGTTCATGGACAATGGATCGTCTTGTCACATGATGGGAATGAGGTCGATGTTCCTTAGTGTTTTAGATATGGGCTCAAACTCACATGTGGGTAGTGGGGTCAGCACCACGCATGCAGTGAAGGGGGTTGGATGCGTCAGATTCCAGCTAGAGTCAAGTGGTTCTTTGGAGGTGGCCGGAGTGATGTATGTTCCAGAGTTGAAGGTCAATTTTCTCTTTGTGGTAGCTCTGGAAGATATGGGGTATGCATTGGTGTTCGAGGATGGACAAGTGTTCATATGTGTAGAGGGAGAAGATACCCAAGATGCAACAACGAGGCTTGGTATCAAAGAGGGTATGATGTAGAGGGTGATAGGAAAACATGTAGCGGGGTCCAAGGGGATCTTGGATCAGTGATCAATGTTAGTAGCATAGTCTTGTGGACAAGTGGATTCATCCAAGACTACCAAATATGTCATTTGGTATAACTTGACATTGATGTAGGATTCAAGCGGGACATTGGATCATAGTGCAAGGGAGGTAGTTGGGATGTCTTCTAGTTCAGAGGGAGAAACTACAACAACAACATATTTGATGGGATCAGATATTGATCCAGGTGGAGACACCTCCCTCTCTAAGAGGGAGTGTTAGTTTTGTATCTCGATAGATGTCTCAACATGGGCCTAAGTGTCCTAGGCATTATTATGGACACAATAAATACCCATATCAACTTTATTTATTTTATCCTAATTTTTAGCATAGAAAAAATGAAAAAGTCACTTAAATGACTTTTTCTGATATTTATGAAAAAGTCACTTTTTAGAAAGTAATAATTCACAAAAGTGTATTTCTGGAGGCTTCTAGAAGTCTCATGAAAAAGTTAATTAGAGAGATAAATAAAAGGGATGAGGGTGAGAGGGAGACACATTCTCATTTGTGAGAAGAGGAAGAGGGTGCTTAGGAAAGAGAAGGAGAAGGCAAGAATCTGAGGAAGAGGACAAGTTTTGGGCTAGATTTGGGTAGCCAGTCTAGGTCGAACCAGGGCCATACTAGGTAGCAGAGAGAGGTTGAAATTAGGCCACATACAACATATTTTAGGAGGTCTATTTCTAGGGTCCAAAAAATATGGGCTGATTTTTCAGGGCCAAAAAAGAGGGGTTGAAAAAGATGGACCGAAAAGATAAGGTCGAAAATCCAAGATGAAAAAGCGAGGCCGAAAATGTAGGCTGAGTTTGTTGGGATTTTTTTTTGCTGAGTGAGGAAACTTGCGCAGGAAATTTATGTAAGAAATTTATGATTTTCTGCTACTATAAATTCTCTTGAATCCCATAATAGAAATCCTTCTTTGTTGGTTTTCCCCACACTTGGGTTTCCAAGGTATTTCTGGTGTTGTCCATTTTATGTGTTTGGTTTTTTGTATGTGCTTATGCTACTATTTGGTTAAATAAATCAGTTGTAATATTTATGCATAATTTTATGAGTTTATATCAACATTGATTAAATTCTTCTTAGATAAAATTATCAGCATAATATTTTAGTTGTTGAGTTATAGGAAATTAACAAGACCTTGTTGTGTTACACTATTATATTGATATGGAAGTTTGACATAAAACTAGTAGACCTTGGTGTGATATGGGTGAGTGCACAAAGTTGGTGGATGATAATGTGGCAATGGAGCTAGCAAGAATGTGCAATCACGGGAATGCGTGTGCATTTCTAGGATCGTGCATGGGTTCCTGATGTGACAGGTTCAGAAAACCCTGAATCTTCACTCAACAACCCATGTAGGCACGTTCCCAAGAATGCATGTGTGTTCTCAAGAACGAGTGCGCATTCCTAAGAAACACGTGTACAAGAACGCTTGTGC
>JZKD02S1642286.1:26158-45989 GCA_000966675.3 Picea glauca
AGAGAGGTAGATGGAGAGAGAGATGGGGGAGAAAGTGAGCGAGGTATAGGGAGAGAGAGAGAGAGAGAGAGAGAGAGAGAGAGTTGATTTATGTTAAAAGGAACATGTGTGCATTCCTGTTGCTAATAACACACTTGTGTTTTAGGAATGTGTGCGTGCTTTAGGAATGCGCACACGCGTTATTTGAATTTAAATTTTTTTCTGGCGAGAGTGACAACTCTAGCATACGTTGTTGTTGAGTTATTTTCCTTAGATTTAGGTTTGGGATGACAAACCAAGTGGTTCGGTCTGCAAATACATTAAAACCTCCATTTTTTATGAATTCCTCTGCATATCTTTGTTTTTGACGTTATTTTTTTATAGGCCACACAATTCAGTTAATGACGAAATTATAGACAAAAATAGAGTTGGTTGTGCATATTCCAAATATGGAATTTTGTTTAATCTGTTTTTGTCTTGACATATATCAAAATCCTAGAATACATACCTATCTTATTTTGGCTATAACTTTTTGTCGGCTTAATCATTTCAACAAAAAACATATACCTTTTATTTTGTTGGAAAAATAAGATACCACTATTAGAAAAAATCAGATTTGACATAATGATTCACAATTTCTATGAATAAAAGTTGTATATTCAAAGCTAATTCAATTTCCTACTTTCAATCTTCTTACATCATAGTCAAATTCTTTGTAAAAATACCTTGAATAATCCCTCCAAGTTAACAAGTTGTTTTTTTTCACTATGAATTAATCTAGAAAAATCATTAACATAACATCTTAGTGGATCTTGGCAAAGTTTACCATGGATTAATCTAGAAAAATCATTAACAAAACTCTTTATAGAGAGTTTGGAGGAAGTCTTATCTATCTCATTAATACTAGAAGCCTTAGTAAATTGTCTACATTTGGTATAATATCAAGGCATACAAAAGTCAATAAAGACAACTATAACATAATATAGTATCAAGGTATACATAAGTCAATCAAAACAATTAGGAATACAGAAGTCAACAAAGATAACTATGGCATAATATCAAGGTATACAAAAGTCAATAAAGACAATTGGGCAAACAAAAGATAGCTATATCATAATACCAAGGTATACAAAAGTCAATAAAGACACGTAGGACAATTTTGGGATATGTGAAAGGATCATTGAGTTGGGAATTAGGATTTTTCTAATGTAAAAAAAAATTGTGGTTAGTTAAATACACATATTTTTACTGAGCTACGCATGCAAATGATCAAAAATTCACTTATGGTTTCACATTGGTTAAGTGATTGCTACTTGGAGTAGTAAAAATAAACATTTTTGTTTGATCTTTAGTAAACACTAAGTATATACTAGCACAGCCGCAAATTTGTGGTTGGTAAGCAAATTTGTGGCTGGTAAACGCCGAAAGGTTTTACCTAATAACACCAACCTAGTGTAAAATTCATAATCGAAAAAATCACAGAACAAAAGAACAATAAAATTTTCATAAGATGCATGAACCTGTCTTGTACAGCGAGTGAAACACAGAACAAAAAAACAATAAAATTTTCATAAGATACATGAACCTGATTATACTACCCTCCTGCATCAATTCGTGCCATTATTGATATTCAACCACCGTTGTGTTAATTAACTGAAACGCATGCTAGACATGGAGAGCCTGCCATCGCTGTGTTAATTAATTGAAACTCATGCTAGGCATGCAGGTTCACCAGGGCGCTCAGCACAAAATCTGTCACGAAAACCTGAAAAAACGCTATCGCCCAGTCAGTTAGGTGCCGGTTCCATTCCCATTAAAAAGAACACCAATATAAAGAGTTTAGAATACTCACCTGGTTATAATTCAGCGCTCGCATCAGAATTTGGGGATCATAGCCATACTACCCTCCTACGTCAATTCGTGCCATTATTGATATTCAACCACCGTTGTGTTAATTAACTGAAACGCATGCTAGACATGGAGGGCCTGAAACGCATGCTAGACATGGAGGGCCTGCCATCGTTGTGTTAATTAATTGAGACTCATGCTAGGCATGCAGGTTCTCGAGGTTAATTGAAATGCATGATAGACGTGGCAACGCTTCACATCTATCCATATAATTTTAGGTTAATTGAAACGCATGATAGATGTGGCAACGTTTCACATCTATCAGTATAATTAATTCGAGTTAAATATTGAATGCTTCAGGAATTTAAGCGTGGCAGTTACATGTTCGTACAGTAATTTTTTAATGTGATTAGGTAAATGTTAAAAAGTAAACATGTTAACGGATGCCTTGATAAATGCAAGAAAGTTATGAACAATAAATCTGACCCATTGATTTTGGAGGACGACTAAGAATATGCCATCATCTTCAATGCATAGCCATCAGATTAGGGTTTAAGATTAAATAAGGTTAAAAGATCATTAATTCTGCCCATTGTCAATAGGTATACGCCTTTCGGCGTAAAAATGAAATGCAATATATAGAGTTTAGTTAAAAAGATTAAAAATGAATTTGGTTAAATTTTTTGGGTAGTTTGAGTTTAGGATAGATCAAAGTTTTATGCATTTCAAAATTTTTGATCTAAAAGTTTTGCCCCATTTTAAATCAATCCAAATGCTTAAGAATTTTATAAGTTTCTGGATTGATAAAAAATTTAAAAGTGAATCGCAAAAAGAATAACTAAAAAAATAACTATAAAAGAAAGATGGCTTTGGAGCTAACACACTCCATCCATTTTTATTTGTTTCATATGCTGGGTACAGCTTTGAACCCGTCCTTTACATTTAACACTGTTGGTGGGAAGGACTGGATAGGATTGATAGAATATCCGAATTTCCATTTGTAATGATTATAATGCACTTCCAAATTAGCTTTTGGATATGACCGTTTTAAGGTTATCTCAGTGATGTACTGGCCAATTTCCGACAGTGAGAATCGCTAAATTTCCGACAGTTAGAATCGCTATGAGGTGATAGAAAAACAATACTCCAAACCATTCATTTTGTTTGTTGAGGTGAGAGAAAAACAATACTCCAAAACCAAATAAAAAACCCTTTACAACCTGTATACATATTCATATTTTACCAGGAAAATCCCTTCACAACCTGCACACATATTCATATTCTACCTACATCAATTAAATAATATAATAGCAAATTAGCTTTTGGGTTTTCCACGATATGGACGTTTTATCTACTTATATTAAGGTGATCTCAATAATGTGCTGCCAAATTTCACCTTATATTAAGGCGATCTAAGGTAATGTGCTGGCCAATTTCACATCGTAGTTCGTCTAGGTGAAATGGTGGTTCATTCCGGAAATGGTGATTATTTGCAGCCATTTTACTTTTTGGTTTGAAATGCTTTCATTGCATCCACGCATGTATGAAACTAGTGGGATTAACAACACTTCACTCCAACAGTTCACGTGATTTTATGTGTGAAAATGTTGAAAAGAACTTGACCCCGTACACATATTGAACCTAAATCAATTGAGCTTTTTAAAGTGCAGAGTAAGGAGCCATGTTATTCATCGCCAGACAATCAGAGCAGCTAGCAGCTGCCATGAATTTGATCTTCAAAAAAATTCAATAAGTATCTTCCCTAAGTCTTTTAGGGTTTTGAATCTGCCCATGAATCAAATTGCAGATCCCCCGTCAATGACATGTTTGGTCATGTAGTCATAAGTAGATTTTATCTCTCAGTGATCCCTATTCTAATTTTTAAGAGCTCATTTGTTATTGTGCAGATCACCTGCATTTAATTCCCTAAATATGCATTAGGTTCTTATGAATTTCTGATGTCATTGATTTCATCTTTTAGGGAAGTTGAAAAGATTAAAATCCATTTCCAACCACATGAAGCTCGTGAACAGGTGGCTCTAGAATCCATGCATAATCTCCATGTCTTCCCTCCCTTCTTGGGAGAAAGTAAGGCGAGAGTAGCACAGGGACTCATGCTTTCTCATATGAACCCTTTTTCTATTAATTTTGTTATCTGCCTCCTCATCTTCTCATCTTCGAAGGGATTCATCCTGTAAGTTTCTTGGTTTGGAATCTTGGCGCCCAGAAATAGATCAATTTGATGTGTAATACCCCTTGTGGGAGGTAGACTCGCTGGTAGATTTGCTGGTGTCAAATCAGGGTATTGCTAAAGTAATTTCTGCACTTCTAGGGGGATTGTTTGTTGCTGCAATGACTTCTACTCTTGGGGTATAATAGATAGCAAACACCACTCCTCAACTCCTTGGAAAACCTCTTCCATCCCATGGTACTCAAGGACAGGGTTGTTGATTCAGTCGGTCCCTCCTCCTTGAATGACTTCAAGATATGGCACTTATTCTCATGATGAAACTCATATGTGTTCTCCTTACCATGGTGAATTACATCCCGATCATATTGCCAAGGCCTACCTAAGAGTACATGGCATGCATCCATTGGAACCACATCACAGCATAATTTGTCTTCATAGGGCCCAATTTTAAAGTCGATTAGACAAGTTTGGTTTACCAACACACTATGATGTTTTTTTAGCCAAGAGATACTATAAGGATGAGGTTTAGGAATGCAGGTAAGTTGTAATTTTTGCACCATTTTTGTACTTACTAGATTGTCAGTGGATTCTCCATCTACAATTACTTTGCAGACCTTGTCCCTGTACTTACACTTGGTACTAAACATGTTTTTCCTCCTCCAATCTGCTTCAGGGGTGACTTTGTTACTAGATATCAAGGTCCTTAACATGAAATTTTCACCTTTCTCTGCCTCAAATTCTTCTGACAGAAGTTCTGCTCCCTCTCCTTATTGAGTCATCATCACCCTTTTTGTGTTTTGTGGGCAATCCATTGCCTTATGGGGGCTATTGCATATAAAACACTTCAAGGGCCTCCAAACCCTAGCAAAAGCCCGCCCCCTTCCCCTGTTCCAAGGGGTCTCTCTACCTTGGAAGTCAGGCTTCAGCTCTGACGCAGACACATGCTCGCAAGCACGTCCGCTCACAGGATCTTCTCTCTTACCACGACCCAAAGAACTCCAAGGCTCTTCTATTTCCCTATCGGGAAATCTGCACCCACATAAATCCTCGTGGGATCCCCCTTCTTTACAAATCGGGAGATCGGACTTCGTGACTTCGCGAATCCAATGGTCTAGCGCTGGTGTTTCGAATCCCCAAAACCCGACAACCAGTCAACACTGACTTTTTCCTATCGGGGTTTTCCCTATCGCGATTTCGCCACTCACGATGTCAAGCAACTCGGTTCTCCGACTCCCAAACCCCGATACGTCGAAACTCCGATGCGCTCGCGAGTTGACTTTTCAATGACCCTTACTCCATCGACATTTCGGAGTTCGCATTATCGCGATTCCTGATGCGATGTTTTCGGCACTTCACCCTGCGAAACCCCGATAAGGCGTGCCACCTGTCCACCTACGGACTCCGCTGTGGGCCACACTCCGCGATTCTTGTTGCTATGTGCACGGGACTTCCAACCACGAAACCTCGATACACGATACACGTATAGATCCAACGACCCTTGTGGCTCGGATCGACGGCTCTGCCCCTCCTGAGATTAAAACTTTGGGAATACTCTGTCGTATCTACCTTACACCTCCGCGAGATCTAACGGCCCACGGGATGTCGCGAATTCTCCTCGGAGAATACCAACCATCCGTTCCTCCTTGATGATTCCTGCAAATGATCAAGTGCTCCTCTACGAACTTGTCCACTTGCACGCAAGCTTGTAAGCCTATTGAACACCTCTCGATACAAACTTTCTGTGCAACCCTTGGACGATTACTCAAAGGTTCTATACCTCCTGAGCTTTTCCATGACCTTCACGTCCTTCAAAAAAAATCTTGCACGCACTCCTTGCGGAAAACCTTCAACCACGTCTAAGTGTTGAAGTCCCTCGACTCTGTGCACACCTGCAACAACAGTCCTTCAAAGCTTCACTCAGGTTTGCAACCCTGAGACTTTTACCCTCCTTGCACGGCTCCTGTGCCTGTCTGCACTTTTGAAAGAATGAGAACAAAAGCAACCCTATTTGAACCCTCTGTCAACGCACTCCTTGCTGACACTTCAACTGCACTCCTTGCAAGAATTCTCTGGCTCAAATAGAGAAACAATTGAAACTCATTCCTTCTCCCTCTCAGACTTCAATTCAAACATGAAATCATATACACAACATATAAAGAAAATGTATAACAAGAAACAAACATTCATGAGCATAACATTCAACATCAATACAAAGAGAATAAACACGAAACCATGAATTTGAATCAAATATTTCTATTAATCCAAATATCTGTACATGGGTGTTCTTGCACAGTTCTCTGCATGCTCTTGCTCCAAATGCTTCAATAATGTTACAATACACAATGAGGGTTCTTGCGCTCTAGAAACTGTCTAATCTAGAATTAAATTCTATCTACCTGCATTAACTACTTTAAATGCCTTCTACCTACTAAGGACGAGAGCTAAAGGCTCAAGGTCCGTTTACATTTACAAGTGTGCTTCTTCTTAAATGACTACATTTAAGATCGTGCAACAACTTCCAAGATGATTTTTTCAAAATTTGTGCTGGCGCTCGTCCAACTGTCTGATTGTCTCTGCGCTGGCTCGCTTGATGTTGGTGATGCTCTTGCATCATACTCCCTCGTTTGAAAAATTTCATGGGCTCCTGTGCATGAGCTCCTGCATGGTCTGTCCATGCTTCTGTATCTTCGCTTCGGTCTCCTAGATGGCATTTTCAACTGGATGGTTCCTCCATCTGACCAAATACTCAAAGTATTGCTTCCGCCTGGTCCTTTTACTTACCCTCTTGTCTAGTGTGCGCTCCATCTGTGGCTTATCTTCTACTGGCATCTTCTTTGTCCATTGGATCACTGGTTGTTCATTTCTTGCTCCTGCTTCCTCAGCCTTATACGGGTACAAATCTGAGATATTGAATATCGGAGAAATTTCGATCCCATCGGGTAATTAAATCTCATAAGCATTTGCCCCAAACTTCTTCAAGACCCTACATGGTCCGATTTTCTTCATCTTCAGCTTGTTATACATTCGTCTTGGGAACCTTTCCTTCCTTAAATGTGCCAGAACCAATTCTCCAACCTTGAACTGAAGTTGTCTCTTCTGCTGATCGGCTCTGCGCTTATACTCGTGACTTAAATCCAGCAGTCGCTGCTTCACCTAGCTGTGAAGTTCTTTCATCACCTCTGCGAATTCTTCTGCACTAGCCCTCCTAGTCACAGTCTGTTCTGAATCCCTCAGTTTAGAAATTCCCCTCGGCTACATGCCATATACAACCTGAAATGGACTTTTCCCTGTGCTCCTATTAACTGAGTCATTATATGAAAACTCTGTCTGTGGCAATATATGGTCCCACTGGTTGTGGTTCTCTGTCACCAAGCTTCTCAGCAAGTCTCCTAGACTTCTGTTAACCACTTCTGTCTGCCCATCCGTCTGAGGATGCTAAGCTTAACTAAACAACAAGTTAGTTCCTAGCTTCTTCCATAAGGTCCTCCAAAAATGCCCTATGAACTTCGTGTCTCTGTCCGAAACTATACTTCTTGGTAACCCATGAAATCGAATGACCTCTTTGAAGAACAAACTCGCAATATGAGTCGCATCACTAGTCTTATGACATGGAATGAAGTGTGCCATTTTGGAAAATCTATCCACCACCACAAAGATTGAATCAACACCTCTTTGTGTTCTTGGCAACCCTAATATAAAATCCATGCTAATCGCATCCCACGGCCTCTCTGGTATAGGCAGTGGTTGATAGAACCCTGCATTCTGTCTCCTTCCCTTCGAATGCTGGCAAATTCTACATCTGTCTACAAATCTCTTGACATCTGCTCGCATTCCTGGCCAAAAATATGACTCATTCAGCTTTGCGAATGTCTTGTCGTGACCAAAGTGTCCTGCTAATCCAACACTGTGTTTCTCCTTCAACAAGTTCTCCCTCATGGAGCATTTTGGAATACACAGTTGATTGCCTCTGAACAACAATCCTTCCTAGATCATGTAATCTATCCAAGGGCTTCTGTCTCTGAGAACTGGATTCTCAGTTGCTTCATACGCTTCCTTGAAATCCTGATCATCTGCCTACATGTCCCTGAGATCATCAAAACCCAATGTTTTGACTCTAAACTCCTGCAACAACAAACACTTCCTGCTCAAAGCATCAGCAACTTTGTTAGCAGTACCAGAAATATGTTTAATCACAAATGTGAAATTTTGCATATACTCAACCCATTTGACATGTTTCTGATTCAACTTCTCCTTTTGAGTCACAAACTGCAGTGCATGATTGTCACTATACAAAACAAACTCCTTCGGGATCAAGTAATGCCTCCATTTCTTTAATGCATGTATGATAGCATAAAACTCCTTATCATATGTGGAGTATTTCACTTTCACTTCATTCAACTTCTCGCTGAAATACGTTATCGGTTTGTCTTCCTGACTCAAGACTGCCCCAATCACAAATCCACTTGCGTCGCATTTCACCTGAAATTTCTTCCGAAAATCTGGCAACACCAGAATTGGTTGTTCCGTAATCTTCCTCTTTAACAGATTGAAACTCGTCTCGACATCTTCAGTCCAGTGAAAAGATTTATGTCTTTTCTTCACTGTATCCATCATCGCTGCACTAATTCCACTGAAATTCCTGATGAATTTTCAGTAGAAACTAGCTAATCCGTGACAACTTCTCACCTCGAACATATTCTTCGGTGATGACCAATTCTTGATTACTTCCACCTTATCTGGATCCATCCTCAACTCATTTGACGAAATAACAAACCCCAAGTAAATGAGCTCTGTCTTCATGAATGAGGACTTCTTCATGTTGATCAACAACTTCTCTTGCTGTAATTACTGCATCACTATAGCCAAATTCTTCAAATGTTCGGCCACTGATTTACTGTAAATCAGTATGTCATCCAAATACATGATGAAAAATTTCCCGATGAACTCCCTTAGGACTTCGTTCATCAACCTCATGAAGGTACTCGGTGCGTTTGTTAATCCAAATGGCATAACAAGCCATCCATACAACCCTTCGTTTGTTTTGAATGTTGTCTTCCATTCATCACCTTCTCTCATGCAAATCTGGTGAATCCACTTTTCAAATCAATCTTTGAAAAATATTTTGCTCCACTCAAGCAATCCATCAAATCATCCATTCTCGGCAATGGAAATCTGTACCTGATGGTTATCTTATTAATCACCCTTGAATCAGTACACATCCTCCAGCCTCCGTCCTTCTTCGGACTGAGTATTGTTGGAACAGCACATGGAATCAAGCTTTCCCTGACTAAACCTTTGTCCAATAACTCCTAGACTTGCCTTTTAACCTCTTCATTCTCTTGCGGCGTCAACCTATACGGGGCTTTATTTGGAAAACTGTCTCTTGGTATGAGATCAATATGATGACTCACACTCCTGATTGGTGGCAATGAACGAGGTAATTCGTCCACAACTATATCAGTGAAATCTTCCAGTAGTTCCTGAATCTCTTTTGGTAAATCATCTACTCTTGTGCTAGTCAGAACAATCCTTGGTTTCCCGACCACAAAGAATTGTGGATCCTCCTTCTTCTTAACCTCTGTAAGAAGTTCCTTCCCACTCATGAGAAGTAGTGTGTTGCTTACCTCCGGCTTCACCTTCTTATCCTTTATCGGAAGCAACATGTGTGTCCTCCCATTCTTCTCCAGGGTGTATGTGTTCATTCTCCCATCATGAATCACATTCCTATCATATTGCCATGGTCTACCCAGCAATAGATGACAAACATCCATAGGAATAACATCACATAAGATCTTATCATTATATCCTCCTATCTTAAATTCAACCAGACATTGTTTAGTGACAGTTACCTAGTGTCCCTTCTGTAGCCACAAAACTCTGTATGGGCTTGGATGATCAGTCGTCTCCAGCTCCAGCTTCTCTAACATCTCTGTAGATATGATATTATCCGTGCTACCACTGTCTACAATGACCTTGCATACCCTGTCCTTGGTCTTGCAAGCAGTTCGAAAAAGTCTGGTCCTTTGGACTGAACTCTCCACCTCCTTTTCTGCTGTCAAGAGGACTTTTCGCATCATCAACGACCTTCCGCCTTCAGCGTCTTTAGACTCAACATCCCGCCTCTGTGCCTCAGCGATGTGAGCTTCTCCAATTTCCTTCTTTTTCTCTGGAAACTCGTAAGACTTGTGCCCATTCTTTCCACACGTGAAGCATGTGATGACTCCACCTCTTCCTCTTCCTCCACCTCTAGTACAAGGAAAAGTGTTGTTGTCAGCATAATCTCCCCTCTACTCCTTATGTTTCCCTCTCTGTTCAGCATATTGTTTCCCTCGCTATGAGGTTCCCCCTCTCTCTGTATGAATCTGAGGTTTCTTCCATTCTTCCTTGGGCTTCTGATATTTTTCATGGGCAACCGACTTGCCTCTGGGATGACTTCTGCCTCGGCCCTTCTGACTCTGCTTTCAGCTCAGCTTCTCCTCAGCTTTCAGAGCCATTTGATAAGCATATTCCACCGTTCGGATGGTTACCATGCTCATCTCAGCCTCGATATCATATCTCAGGCCATTCATGTATCTGGCAACCTTTTCATCATTACTCTCCCAATGACCTGCCTTGATGTTCAGTTTATAGAATTCCTCAGTGTATTCTTTCACTGTCATCAACTTCTGTCTCAGGTTCTGCATCCTCCTGAACAGAGTAATTTGATAATCTCTGGGGATGAATTTTGCCTTCATCTTTGTGATCATTCGATCCCAACTTTTGATCTTCTGCTTTCCCTTGCAGCGTCTGTCAGCTTGTAGTTCATCTCACCATAATGTTGCATGTCCTTTCAGTCTCATGACAACATGCTTGACTTTCTTGTCCTCTTCGACATCTTCATAGTCGAAGTATGTGTCAAGAGCTCTAATCCAATATAGAAGCTCCTCTACATCCAAGTTTCCCTCATAAACTGGAATGTCCATTTTCGCTCTTGCACCCATCCTTGCAATAGCTATGATCAAACGTTCATTTCATGCATCTTCAGCTGCAACTTCTTGTTCACGTTCAGCCTCAACTTCACTTTCGGAATCACTTAGATCCCCAACACTAGTTGTGCGTCTTTGCGCTGTCTCCATGTCTTCGAGTCTAACTCGTAGATCATGCATTTGTCTCTCCATAACTGGATCTATCATCTGCCTACCTCTTCTCCTTGACATTTCCCCATCCTCTAGATCAGGTGATTTCCTATCTCTTCTCGGCGGCATGGTGAATTCTTCCTTCTCTGCTACAGAAAGCAACGAATCTTTATGTGCTCTCATACCAAACTGACGTTGTGTATTAGAGTGCCCTTTATCTCTTATGCCTCCCTCGCCTGAAATATACAGACAAGAATCAAGCTCTGATACCAAACTGATGCAGACACGCGCTTGCAAGCATGTTCGCTCACAGGATCTTCTCTCTTACCACGACCCAAAGAACTCCAAGGCTCTTCTATTTCCCTATCGGGAAATCTGCACCCACAGAAATCCTCATGGGATCCCCCTTCTTTACAAATTAGGAGATCGGACTTCGCGACTTCACGAATCCAATGGTCTAGCGCTGGTGTTTCAAATCCCCGAAACCCAACAACCAGTCAACGATGAATTTTTCCTATCACGGTTTTCCCTATCGTGATTTCGCCACTCGCGATGTCAAACAACTCAGTTCTCCGACTCCCAAACCCCGATACACCGAAACTCCGATGCACTCGCGAGTTGACTTTTCAACGGACCTTACTCCATCGGCATTTCGGAGTTCGCGGTATCGCGATTCCTGATGCGATGTTTTCGGCACTTCACCCTGCGAAACCCCAATAAGGCATGCCACCTGTCCACCTACTGACTTTGTTGTGGCCCACACTATTCTCGTACCCGACGGGATATCGCGTTTCATGATTTCGCGATTCTTGTTGCTATGTGCACGGGACTTCCAACCACGAAACCCCGATACACGATACACATATAGATCCAATGGCCCTTGTGGCTCGGATCGACGGCTCTACCCCTCCTGAGCTTAAAACTTCGGGAATACTCTATCGTATCTACCTTACACCTCCGCGAGATCTAACGTCCCACAGGATGTCACGAATTCTCCTCGGAGAATACCGATCGTCCGTTCCTCCTTGATGATTCCTGCGAATGATCAAGTGCTCCTCTGCGAACTTGTCCACTTGCACGCAATCTTGTAAGCCTGTTGAACACCTCCCGATACAAACTTTTTGTGCAACCCTTGGACGATTACTCAAAGGTTCTATACCTCCTAAGCTTTTCCACGACCTTCACGTCCTTCAGAAAAAATTTTGCACACACTCCTTGTGGCAAACCTTCAACCACGTCTAAGTGTTGAAGTCCCTCGAATCTGCGCACACCTGCAGCAACAGTCCTTCAAAGCTTCACTCAGGTTTGCAACCCTGAGACTTTTACCCACCTGCGCACTCCTTGCACAGCTCCTGTGCCTTTCTGCACTTTTGAGAGAATGAGAACAAAAGCAACCCTATCTGAACCCTCTGTCAACGCAATCCTTACGGACACTTCAACTGCACTCCTTTCTGGAATTCTCTGGCTCAAATAGAGAAACAATTGAAACTCATTCCTTCTCCCTCTCAGACTTCAATTCAAACATGAAATCATATACATAGCATATAAAGAAAATGTATAACAAGAAGCAAACATTCATGAGCATAACATTCAGCATCAATACACAGAGAATAAACATGAAACCATGAATTTGAATCAAAGCCTTCTATTAATCCAAATATTTGTACATGGGTGTTCTTGCACAGTTCTCTGCATGCTCTTGCTCCAAATGCTTCAATAATGTTACAATACACAATGAGGGTGTCTATATCCCGTTTCCCTCTTGCACTCTAGAAACTGTCTAATCTAGAATTAAATTCTATCTACCTGCATTAACTACTTTAAATTCCTTCTACCTACTAAGGATGAGAGCTAAAGGCTCAAGGTCCGTTTACATTTACAAGTGTGCTTCTTCTTAAATGACTACATTTAAGATCGCGCAACAACTTCCAAGCTGATTTTTTCAAAATTTGTGCTGGCGCTCATCTAGCTGTCTGATTGTCTTAGCGTTGGCTCGCTTGATGTTGGTGATGCTCCTACATCAATCTCACTACTGGATTCTGCTTCGCTTGTCGGTTTAGAAGAACTTCCTCTAACCTTATTCATATTACTACCCCCTCACTTGATAGCTTCCTTGTTTCGCGTATTCAATTTTTCTTCAGCCTTTAATGCTAACTGATATGCTTCATCCATGAAGTTCACCTTGATCAAGGCTAATTCATCTTGGAGATGAAACCTAAGAGCATTGATGTACCTAGCAACTACATGTTCATCATCTTCTTGTAAATCAGTTATAATCTGCAACTACAAAAATTCCTCCATAAATGCAGATATGGATAAGTCCTTTTGCCTTAAATTTTGGTAGTCTCTGAAAAGTCTTTGTTGATAGTCAAAGGGCATGAACTTAACTTTCAGAAGCTTCAACTTCTTCGGCCACAACTTGATCTTCTCTTTCCCTTGTCTCTTTCTAAGTTTCTGGATATTCTCCCACCATAGAGAAGCATGCGACTTCATTTTGGCTGCCGCTATTTTAGTCCTTCATGGATCAGTCTCCTTGATCCCTTCTATATCAAAATACTTCTCCAACTGTTGAATCCAATCCATGAATAATTATGGATTTAGTTCTCCTTTGAAATCAGGGACCTCGACTTTAGCCCTAGTTCTTCTCGACTTTAGCCTCAATAAGCCTCTCTATGGGATCTACAACTCTGACCCGACCTCGTGGAACCTTTGGTTCCTCCTCAGATTCTTCATAGGGTAATCTGGATTTGATGGCCTCTAATCTTCGAAGTAGTTCCTCATCGAGGGTTACTCTTCTTCTGGCATTTCTCCTGCCTCTCCTTCCCCAGTTCATATGGACACCCCTCTAAGCCATCATTGTGCTCTGATACCAATCTGATGCAGTCAACTCTTGACTGCAGAAACACACGAGAATCCTGTAGCTACAAGGCACATTTTACCACGGAAGACAACCAGTCATCACACAAAGGAACAGACTCAACTCAATCTCACACAAAACATTTTATTTCATTAAAATACCAACTAACAGAAATGGGCCAAATGCTCTCAAACCTCAACACAGGACACATAGGTCCTCATACACATTCACTAATTACAGCTACAAACCGTAGCCACCAAAAGAAAAATAAAAACAGTGAAAACAGTGAAAACACAAAAATAAAAAAAAGACCCCATTTCATTTCCCAGTACCAACCTTTTTATCCTAGAGATTTCCACCCAAAGCCAGATCTAGAAAAGGCGCAGTCGTGTTCAGTCATGTTTATTTCCACTGGGAGCGCTCCCACTAGTCATAGATTGAAACAGTCTTTATGTTTCGAATCCTATGCTCCGCATCAAGCCCCCTCATTAATGTAAGGATTATAATATATTTAGTTTTATGTTGTTATGGGTCACATGTTTCAATCAACATGGGATTGATATGTTTCTTTGTTGTAAAAACAATTTCAAGGCACAATTTAGGTGTATTTCACTTAGTAATGGGAATATTTTAGAAAGGCATGTGAAAGGAGTACTCTAAAGTATTGAGAGTGAGAGAATTTATTGTTATTATTTTTGTATAGAAGTAGGGGGAATGGTAACGAGCATATTCACACCATAGTCAATCAACAATTGTGTTAGTAGGAGGCACCACTCCCTTGTCGCTAAACCCAATAGCATAAGGGTAATGGCATATTGGAGCTTATATATTGTTTTGGGCCATATATCTCAACCAAAATTATGTATATATACAAACAATAAATGTTATGACCCGTTGAGGTCTCAACTAGTCCCAAATCCACATACTTGGGAATCCCATCTATTTTAAATTTTTATCTTTTATTTCATGGGGTTTGCTTATTTTTTAATATTTTTAAGGTCTTACAAAGATGATGGATAATGACTTTATTGATCTCCATAGAGGACCTTAGTCTTTTATGCCCTTCTTTTGGATCCTCTTTTTATTTTTGTATTCAAAACTTTTTTTTTCCTTATTCATTATGCATTAGAGACTTCATGTTTATTAAATGGTCATGGATTTTGAAAGACTTTGTCTGAGATTGAGTGCGCATCTATAGTGTCTTTATTTACTCTTTTGAAAGTATCTCAATAGCTCATTGAGCCTTCCCAAAAGATCAATGACTTGCATTTTGAAAGGATCTCGATAGTTCATCGAGATGATCTAAAATTTTGAATATTATCATATTTGGGATCATCTTGTTGGTTTATCGGGCTTCCTCAAAAGTTGTCTTTCAACTTTTTTTAAATTCCCTTGACAATTCATCAGGAGAATCCTAGATTTCAAATGTATCATCTTTCGTCTCACCTTGATGGTTCATCTAAGAGTGGCAAAAGAAGTATTATATCATTTTCGAAAGTCTCTTGATGGTTCGTTGGGACTTTTCAAAAGTTGTTATTTCAACTTATTTTGAACTATCCCAATGGTTCATCAAGATGCTTTGATCTTTAGAATATGTGATCTTCCAATTCCTCTAGATGGTGCATCAAGGAGTTTCCAAATATCTCTTCTCAAAGGTCTTTGATGTTCCATAAAATCACTCAAAAACCCCTTCTTTTGAAACATTCTAATGGTTCATAGAGAGGATTTTAAATATTTCATTCAAACATATTTTAGAACCACATGATGCTTCACTGGGATGTTTTCATTATCATTCGAAATATCTTTATGAGACTCCCAATAGATCATCAGGAGAGATCCAACATTCAAATGTCCCATATTACAAATCATTCTGATGATTTGTCGAGGGACTTTCAAAAGTGTTATTTCAAACATCTTCTCAAATGGCTTGATGGTTTATTGGGAAATTTCCAACTTAGCACATTATGCATCTTTTAAAGTCTCCTAATAGATCATTGTGACTTTCCTAAAATTCAAATGTAGCATCTTTTTTAGTAGCCCAATGGTCCATCGGGCCACTTTGAAATTTTGTATGAATATCTTTCAACAACCCCTCATATTTCATCATGGGCTATTAGAGGTTTGAATGCTACATATTTCAAACCTTCTTGATAACATATTGGTTTCATCTCCAAATTTGAACATTGGTATTTAATATTGAAATCTCTATGCGATATTTCAAATTATTACAGAGTTAATGCCTCTACAACCATTTGAATATGTGAAATATTTTACTGACATTTGAGTATTTGTTCTCATGTTCAAATTAAATTTAAGATTGACACCTCTAGTCCTTTAAGATCACATGCTATTTGAATGAATTTTTATCATCTTTTGGATTGTTCTTGAGTGAGAAGCAAAGCCAGGGCTAGTCTTAGAACAAAAACCCATTGAACCATGTCTGATGTTTGAACGCCACTAACATTCTCTGATATTAGATATCCTCTTCCATCTTACCGAAATATTCATTACATTTTCTAAGTAGGTGTGCTAGAAACCCTTGATATGCGTTATTTTATCTCTATTTTAATTGTGTTTCGATCTCAAATTGATATATCATGTCATAAGGTAGTTAGGTAGGGAACTAGTTGGTGTTTTCTAATTGAAATATATTTAGTCTCCTCTCAATGATTGATCTTCAAAAATTGATAGGGCATTACTACTAGATCCTTTTGGTTCAATTTGAAGGTGCAAACTTGCAATATTCATGCAATAGTTGTCCCTTCAAAATAAATTTCCTACCAACCATCCTTCGAATATTTATGACCTATCTTCCCATTCCGACCTTGGTTTGAATCTCAACCAATACAAAGTTGTCGGCCTCAAAATATTGCAATTAAATCATTCATAGATTATAATCTATTAAAAAATTCAACAAAGGATGTGACTGAAATTAGGGGATGCCTCTTTGAGTTTTGATTAAATTTGATGTATGTGTATTTGGATATATTTTAAATCCCTAATGATGATCTGTTGCATAGAGAATTGGAATCATTATATAATCGAATGATATACCCATTCAAGAACATCTGGCTTTGTTCTAACCTTACACATGTGTTATGTTTTTACAATGGGTGGCATGTAGGACTATATATATGGAATCTAAGAGAAATAGAACAAAATAAAAATAAAATAAAAAGAAAGCCAAGAAAGATAGCACATCCATGGAAACATAGCCCCATCAGCTCAACAGGCCAATTTATTCATGTACAACTAGCTATGAAAGATTATCTAATCAACCTTAGTGGGGTGAGTTATTTCAAATTTTCATAGGGGATAAATATCCCCCTTTACTCGTAGCAACTAACCTAGCAAAATATGTGAATAAGAATGATGATGTATACTCCAACATTCGAAGGTCATATCTACACAATGTGGTTTCTAAGATCATTTTTCTACCATGTGTTGAGATGGTTAAATGGATTATTGATCATGTAAACCTAGAAAATAAGACAACAGTACATGAGAAAGGAAAATGTATGTCTTCCTCTATTATAAAAACTCTACAAATGTGCTATAAGTTTTTCAACGGAAAAAGTGTCTATGACTCCATATCGGGTGGAAGAGTTTGGCAGAGGGAAGAACTACCACAAAGTAATGAATAAATTGTGGATAGAAGGAAAATCGTTTAAGTCTAGAGACAATGAGATTTATTCCACCACAAACTTAAGAGAACCTTTCATCTATGATGTTGCACTGTTGAGAAAATTTTTAGGGGAAAATGATGTCACCCACTTCAAGGAATCTTGGGTACCTTTTGTGTACACCATTATAAAAGAGAGATCAATATATAATTGTTCAATTGTCCTTATTACCACTTAAAGTCTCACTAGATGAAGAAAGTCTTAACCACAAATAATGAGTTTCTAGAGGAACTATCAGGAAAGATACCCATTGTCACCTCGATATCCTTTCTCCACACTTCAAACTAAGGAAAGAAGCTACACTAACCTAGGGGGGAATCCTATGGTAAATATACTAGATCATTGAAAATATGTGAGTGGTCTAGTAGCTTAACTTTTAATATTTATTAATAATGATCAAGTTTCTTTATATGAATAAAAAAGTTATAGAACATGCAATTAGATCATTAAGAGTATCCCAAAGAGTTAACTTCCAATTACTTGTAAACAAAATCCAATGAGGCCTTTTTTATATGAAATGTGAAAGTTCATTTAAGCCAACTATCACAATGAGGTTGTGAAGAAATTTTTATGACCCTTTATCATGTCATGACAAAATGTAAACCATGCACAATATGATCTTGGGAGAAGATGACTAGAAAATTTCAAACACATGTGAGAATCGAGTCCAACATGAACATTAAATCTGCATTATCATCCACATGACAAGGTTTATATCAACTCGGATTATGAAACATTTTTGCAGATTGTTTACCCACATGTCATTCATTAAGTGTCATCCTATATATGTAACAAGAAATCACGAGAATACTGTCATTTTAAAAAATAGTGATTAGCCAAGTTAGATTTTCCCTAAAATATTGTTTCTTAGGATAGTGATCCTAGTCACATAATAAAAACGACGAAGTTTTGTTGCATTCTAAGACAGGTATAACCATGAGAAACAAGAGAAGGTAGGTACTCTTACTGAACATTTTTTTAACCATTCATTCCACCCATTCATAAGACCAATCCATCCATAAGACAATGCTCATTGATTAATCTGTTGTAGAAAAAATTAGAGTAAACATGGTGGATTGGATTTAGCTCAAATTTGTATCAAGAACTTAACATTTTAAATCCTTTAAATTTTTCACAATTGCATTAGTTTAGAATAAATCGATTGTATGCTCAAACTATGTGGATTAACCCATGAAACACATTAGAACTTCAAGAATGTTTATTTATCTTTTAGAAAAGAAGTTATGAGTTATTATAATTCCCCCTCATAAGTTGCTTAAAGGATAAATAGATCGATCTAGTGTGATATTGACACAACATTTCAGATCTACCAAACAACTTAAAGAAAGAAGTACCAAATATGTGCAACATATAAAAGTGTTCTACTATGTATGAGTGCTTGCAAAATTATCTGTGAAGAGATCCCAAAACATCCATCAAGCACCATCAATTTATCGTTCCTTCATATATAACCCATATAATTATAAAGTCTTGACCATAGATTACTAGCTATGAGATTATATTCATATAATTTCTAGCTTAGATTAATTACCATCCAATGGAAAAAAACAAAAATTTTATGATCCACCTTATTTAGTTAATTAAATCTGAAATAGGAAACCATTAAACGTAAACCCTTGATACATCCACAACATTATATGAAATAATGCATCGATTTGATGGAGTAAAATATCATTAAAGTAAATATATCCATAAAATTGAAAAAAAAACTTTATGTTCTAACAAAAAACTTGAAAGTTTAATGTTAGGTAAATCATGGAGATATCAACCTGCAATAAAACTTGAGTTTATAGAGATGCCAACATTCAATGGTCTATTGGAGCTCTGCTAGGGTTTCACATTATATGGTTCGAGCTTCCTGAAGTTGGCCTACCACATGGCTTTGGTTGCTATTGGGGGTGATTTCCCCTTGCTGCCTCTATTGACACCCCCATATATTGTTGCTTTTAAATCATAAGTATATTCATACAGTACGTATCTTAAAGCTCTTCCCTCCTTATTTGTTAAAAAATATATGATATTCTGAAGGTTCTTGTTCATCCTTCAAAATCCATAAACTTTGCATTGTGACTTGCTGAGAATGGTTTGATAGTTCAATTCATGGGGATATGGTCATCTCCACAGGCTATGGCCCAAT
>JZKD02S1642286.1:56511-113501 GCA_000966675.3 Picea glauca
GAGGTAAAATAATTTTATCCTATAGAATTTGGGAGAATCATTTTTAAAATAATGAATCTCGTTTTTTAAAAAACCATGGAAAATTAGCCCATGAGCGAAATTTAGCCCCTAAAATCATCCATGTCTTCAAGTAATTTAATTATTGTTGAGAATGAGGCTTCAATGTCTATTGAATAATTGAATATGAAACAAAGGATTTTTCTACCAAGATTAGCTATGAAATACACCTCAAAAGGAAAAAAAAATGTTTTGAGATTTTATTAAAGTATTTGAGATATTGCATTGAAAAACATTGTTAACTAACAACCAATTGTTGTCTATGAAATTTCAGTTTATCTTCCTCAAAACATGTTCCCTAAAACATTCAAATTAGTGTATTAAACTGAACTTTAAAGATAAGAGATGGGTTTCAAGGAGGATGGACACAATTAGGAAGGGGATAAAAAGTATGAGGGAAAGAAAGAATGGGGGTATAGAAGAAGGAAGGGGGTGTGGTGGAGATAAGAAGGATTGTGCAATAATTCTCTTAGAATGGATATTAAGAGGGGAAATATAATAACAAAAGGAACAACATCACATCTAATGATATTTAAATTATAATAATCATTGTGTATCCTATGGAGTACTTCACTAAAAAACCTTTATCATTATCATATTGTTTCCACTCTTATTTTCTCTCCATTTGGAATAAAGAGACTCCAACAAAGGCTAGATTGTACTGCTTATAATCACAAAAACTTATTACAACTACTAGTTCAATTAAATTATTGCATCTATAAGATTAAAAATGAGCAGAAAGGTGGCCATCCCTATATGCATTCTTGATCACATATTTAGTTAGTTTTATGTATTTTCAATTGTACAAGCTAAGTATTCATCATTTTTTTGTGGGGGAAATAATTTAGAGAAACCCAAATCACCCCTTCAACCAATATTGATGAGACTTAACATCTGAAAATGCATGCGATGATAATTACATTCCTATCAACAAGGTGGGAAAGCCTTATCCAAGTTCACATAAATACCATGATACCTAATTCAATCCTTTCAGAGAGGATCTATTAGCACCTTATAAAGACCAATTAATTAAAATATTAAGAATATCATGTTCAAAATAGTAACTATTTACTGCATGAGCAGTTCTTGAATTACAAAGATTTTTATCTTCACAAAACACTCTGAGTATTATTTCAAACAATTTTCTATCACAATTTTTATTAATGTCCACTAACCAAAACAAGGTAGAACAAGACAAACTAATATCCTTTTTGTTTGATTTATATTTAATACCTTCAACGTTATTGTTAAACTCTTTGAAAATAATGTACCTACACACATCTTTAATACTTGGAATAAATTTGACTCAAAGTAGTCTAGCATATGTTTGTTTATTCTGATGTGATACCCTAATCCATTCAAATTCATAGAAAAAAATTCATATATAGAATCCTTTGCCATATTTGTATTCCCACAATCAAATCTCCATTCATCTATGCCAAGTATCACAACTAAATTTGAAATATATTTATCTGCAAATATGACAATAGTGATCAATTTTTATTTATTTTTCCTCGGGACTCCAACAAACATCATTTAAGTATCACATAAATGACTAGACACAATCATGAAACATGACCTTGAAAGAAACTTCTAAAATATATAGTGCATCAACTACACTTACGAAATAAATTTGTTCTTCTATGCAATGAGCATACATGAGTTGAATGCATTTGATGTAATTCTTACCACTATGAGAACTTATTACACTGATTTCAAACATATGATTAATTGATAAAAGGAATTGAGAAAATTTCATTTCAAAAAATTCATTTTTTAAACACTTGAGAATATTCCCCTCCTTGGTGTTGCAACATCAAGCATTGACGGTTCATCACACATATCCCGGGTTCATCCGGTCAAGAGGTTGACCTACACTTGGATACAGTCGATCAGGTGAATGACCAGCACACAACATCAGTTGGTCAAGTAGTCGACATGCCTGTTGGTTGGACATTCAACCAGCAGTTGAAGATAGTCAGGTGGTGGGTCGACCAGTCTAGAAATTAACTATGATTTGGATGCATAGGTGGTTGGGTCGATCATCCTTGCCGATCCGAATCGACAACGTGGATTTGACAAAGTAAACTCTAGCAACCGACAATTACATGTGAATAATATCTTCCAGATTCTACATAATTTGGTTAGATATTGAGGCCATAAATAGAAGACCCCTTGGGTCATTATAAAAATATGGATCAAGTGATCATGATGATTAAGAGATCAAATATGCACTGTGATGTTCTGATCATAGTGCACTCTGCTTAAGTGTTGTAACAATGTCTTTAGACACCACCCTCTATCTTTGAAATTTGTTCCTCTTTGATTATATATAATATTGTGTTTTTTTTTTTCATTTCGTGTTCCACCCTATTCCCAAACATGGTATTAGAGATGATGGCTAGAAACCTTGACCTATTATCTGGAAACCTTGTTGAGTGGGATCAGTTGTGTGATTGACTTTGGGCCAATGATTTGTTGATTGGAACTTATTGAAATAGACCAGGTTTTGTCTAGATATCAAAGATGGCTTTAAAGAATGATCTTATTGTTATGAATAGATAAAATAATGCAATATGAGCACCATATATGAAAACCCTACTAAAGAGAAAATTATTGTGGGAGTATATGAAGGTTGTGATTCCATATCCAAAAGACGACCAGGAAAAGTTCATTGTTGATGGAAAGAAGTATGAGGTTGTAGGGTTCATCACGACCTACATCTTGCAAGAGATTCAATTTCATCTCAGTGAAATCAACTACCCTCATCAAGTGTGTAAGAAGATGAATTCGTTGTTCTACCAAGTCGAGGAAATCCACATCATGCAGTTGGAGAAAGAGTTGATCTCTCTCGCTCCTCATTCTTTTGATAGAATGAAGGAATATTTGGAACGTGTCAAAGAACTCTAGTTGAAATTGGGAGAAGGTGTAAATAACTATTAGAATAAATATGGAAAACTCATCGATTTGATCCTTATGAACTTGAGAAAACCATTCGATGTGTTCGTGTCGAATTTCCACACCAACTAGCAAGCATGCAACGAAGATGGTAAGGATTACACCTTTGAAGCTTTATTTAGCCTTTTGATTGTTAATCAATAGAGACTACTTGAAGAAGGAAATATTGGTGGTAAACACCAATCCCTCTTGATCAAGGGAAATAGAAAGATGGATCCAAGGGATAGAGTACATTTTGATGCCTCTACATAGAAACTTGCATACCGCGACCAAAAACCTAAAGAAAAGAGATATGCACCTCATGGAAGTCGAAAGAAGAAGGCATGTTACTACTGTCGAAATACTATACATGTGGAGAAAGTATCCTATAATAAGAGAGACTATTTAGAGGAGAAGGCTAAACACCTTGAAGGAGATGTGTCGCTATATATCGACCCGATGATAATTTCACATTCCAAGTCAGAAATTATTAGGATTTGTTGTCTCAATTTGCATAGAATGAATGGGTAGTCGGATCTAGGTGCACTCATCACATGGCTAAGGATGCCTCCTTGTTCATGTGGTTGGATGAAGCTAGGGAGAGGAAAATATATGTTTTTGATGATTTTGCTTTGGATTTTGTTGGCTGGGGTGATGTTTCCTATCAACATAGAAATATTGTTGATTTCTATCATGTGCCAAATCTTAGTGCCAATTTTTTTTTGTTTATCAGTTAACATAGATAGGTAATATTGTGGAATTTTTTCCAAATCAGTTCTATGTTCGTGATTTGAAGAAAGGAAAGTCAATTTTCATAGGAAGGATTCTTGACCCAATGAGTAGTTTGTAGAAATTTAGTGACAGGACTCGACCTGACACTGAACCAACTACACTTGCTACTCACACTAATGAGAGAATTCTAATTTGGAATGAGAAATTTAGATACATGAACTTGTGAAGTCTACAAGAACTGGAAACTGAGAACATGGTTTTTGGATTTCCGAAGTTGTTTCCCCTTGAAGGAATCTGTAAGGTTTGTGTGCTTCAGAAGCATCATCGGGCACCATTCAACTCTAGAAAAGTGCAGTGAGCATGTAACCTATTGGATTTTATTCACAGTGATGTCTGCTACATCCATGTACCTTCACTTGTAGGTGCAAGGTATATTTTGACTTTCATTGATGATTTCTCTCGCTTTACATGGGTTTATTTTCTAAAGAACAAGAACCTTGTCTTTGAAAAGTTCAACAAGTTTAGATACTTTATTGAAAAACAATGTGGTCGACCCATGAAATGGTTGAGATCAAACAATGGTGGTGAGTATGTAAATTAACCTTTTGAAGAATACTTAGTTCGATTTGGTATTGACTGGAAGTGGTCAGTTCCTCACACACTGTAGAAAAAATGAATTAGAGAATGAAAGAATCAGACTTTAGAATAAATTTCTAGATGTCTTTTACAGACTAAAAATATACCTCCTTGCTTCTAGGTTGAAGCGGTGTATTGTGCAAACTATATACTCAATCACATCTTGAATCGAGTTGTTCCTTCCATGAATCTAGTAGAACAATGGTGTGGAAAGAAGCCTTCAATAGACCACTTTAATGTGTTTGGATGTGTTGCATGGGCTCACATTTCCAATGATTGCAGAAAAAAGATGGATGCAAAGAGTTGTGCTTGCATCATTATGGGATACTATGAAGAGTCGAAATCTTATGGACTATTTGATACTATGAAATGACAAATCATTATCAAACCAAATTTATTGTTTGACGAAAAGTATTTTGGTATTAAGTTGTTCAATGCCTCCTCTATATTACTGCAGGATGATCCATTTGATGTTGTATCCGAAAATGGTTCTCATGTTCTATACTTTAGTCGTTCAAATGGATAGTCGAACCATGTTCATGTATCAACTAGACTGTTGAACTCCTATTCAACTAGTGTGTCATCCTCTATTCCAATTGGTTTGTCGATTGAAGACCCTCTGACTTCTGATTGACCTGATCAAGTGAACCATAGTTCACATGTTTCTTGTCTACCCAAATGGGCAACCAATACAATTGAAGTTGCTAGAGTTGATGCCAGGGATGCTTCCTTTGGATGACAAACTCAAAGTCAAAAGGAACATGTCAGCATTGACTTGATGAATCATGTACTTGAAACTTATGATCCTATTTCATACTCAGATGTTGAAGGATGACCTGAATGGGAGTTGGCCATGCAGAAAAAAAATGATTCTTTTTCAAAGAATCACACTTGGGACTTTGATGCAGGAGCATCATCTCACGTCAGCTAGCCAGCCACATCGAGCGCATGCATTCAATTGTTGAAGAGAGGCACAACCCTCATTTTTTATTCGAATGAATGTAATTAATTGAATGAAATTAAATGCTTAGGTTGTTGAGCCGTGAATTCATGCCTTTGCACAAGTTGTAGGTAGATAGGCCTTTAATGTTTTGTAAGGCTGAGATCTAGATCCGATCTGTGGACTAGACAACCATTGAATGTAATTTAATAGAGTAGTTGAGGTTTGGAGGGAAGATCTTGAAGATCCCCCTCAGGTAAAAAGATCTTTTGGAGTCTCATTTTTAATAGAAGAGTTGAATAGTTGAGCTAGAGTCTGTGAGTAGAGAGCAGAAGAAAAGGAGCCAAGACCTTGTTACAGGCCATGCTCAGGAACACCATTGTAAATAGGCATTGACCATTTTAATATAAATAACAGTTTTTCCTGCATATTATCTGTGTTGAATGAATGTTTGTGAGTGTTCTTTATATTCTTTGAATGTACGTTATGTTTATGCATTTGCAGGAGTTGTTCTGGTTTCAGGCTTGAGAGGTCTTGGAGGCTTCACACCATGAGGGCATGACAGAGTGCTACAGACTCTGAATACCAGTGCACTGAAGAACTTCTGAATTTTGTGGGTTCAGACATAGATGTGCCAGGTGGGCATAGAAACTGGAATCAACAACTCAAGAGAAAGGCCTATGAGGTTGTTGAGTACCTCAAGAGGTGAGGTTGTGTAAGCGAAACACAATTGCAGATAGAACTTATGTTGTGAGTTCTGTAGAGCTCTGCCAAGTGAGCATTGAGCCAGTGCAAGGAGTGCACAGAAGGAGAATTTGGCTGTAAGTTCATTTAGAAGAAAGAATCACTGAGGATTCTTGACACTTGGCCAAGAGGGCATTGAGTAAGTGCCAGAGTGCATAGAAGGAACTTTGTTGAGTTCAGAAGAAGATAGAACCTCTGAGGAGTTCTGCAAGAGCTCTTCCAAGTGGGCATTGAGCATATGCATAGTGATGCATTGAGAGGAACTCTACTGTGAATTCAAGAAGAACCAAAATCACTAAGGATTCTGAGAGCTCTGCCAAGTGGGCATTGAGCAGGTGCATAAGGTGCATAGGAGAGGACAAAAATGCTAGATGTTCTATGAGAAAACACTTTGCCAGGAGGGCATTGAGTAAGTGCCAGAGTGCACGAGAGGAACTCTGTTGAGTTCAGAAGAAGATAGAATCTCTGAGGAGTTTTGTAAGAGGCTCTGCCAAGTGGGCATTGAGCATATACACAGGGTTACTGAACACCCTGAAACCCTCAGCAATAGGTTGCTTGAGTAGACTGAGCACCAGGAGGGCCTCTTAATTCTCCATATGCAAAAGAAAGAAAGAAGATTTATCCCCTTATGGTCTGAGAAGTAGGAAATCTCAGAAGAGACAACACCTTTGCGTACGTGTCAAGACTCTGCAAGGATTGCACGAGTCGTGGAAACCTCTTAAGGTTTTAGAGAAAGAGAAGCTCATGACAGATAATGCTTTATGTGCGCAGAGACCCTGTAGAGATGCAGGAGTCAAAATCCTTCAAGGATTCGGAAGTGAAAGCTCAGGAGGAGTAGTGCTTTAAGCGCATGGAGTCGTAGCTGCAAGGAGTGCAGAGGCCAGAGAAATCTTGAGAAGACTTCAGAGTTTTTTAAAGATCAGGAGGAACCACGTTTTCATACACGCAGGCGAGTGCTTTTATGCATAGAAGCCGCAAGAGATCACGGGGATGAAGAAAAGGTCAAGGCCTTTGAGATTTCGAAATTCTCCCAAGTCTAGGAAGAACGTCCAAAAGCTCGGGAGGAGCAACAGTTTCCATTAGATCCAGTCGGAGAGATCTATACCATCAAGAAGATTTCACGACCAGGAGGTAGTGCAACAGAGGAGTGCACAAGAGAA
Organism: Picea glauca; assembly: GCA_000966675.3. Classification (NCBI taxonomy): domain Eukaryota; kingdom Viridiplantae; phylum Streptophyta; class Pinopsida; order Pinales; family Pinaceae; genus Picea; species Picea glauca. The sequence goes on from JZKD02S1642286.1 coordinate 63,718, forward strand.
AGGATATGGACCGTCGGATCTTGGTCCAATTACCCGTCAGCCGTTGGATCTGAGAGGAGCTGCATGAGGTTTAAAATTTGTGAACAGGAGGGTGAAATTCCCAAAAGGCATTGGCACATCAGGATATCAGCGTTTGGGATATCGAAAGTCTCCAAGACAGGATATCGAGAATCTCCAGGGAGAAAACCCTGAAACACATCAGAGTCGTCCATCCATTTGGGATACGTGGCGGAGATTGACATCACTTCGGCACATCGGAGGTCGGGAGTGTGAAGGAACAACGGCGAGGAGGATTCTCTCATCAGGAGAACTTGAAACGTGAAATATCGAAAGGGGTTTCCAAGCAGCCGACATATCGGAGTTTCGGGAATCGACACTTCGGGGGTCTAGAGGACAAGAGGTCGAGCGCTTGGGTTGTGAAACCCTGAAATAAGGCCTTGGTCAGGTGAAGGATGGTCTCTTGGACCAGAGCATAGCTAGGTGGCTAAAGCATAGGTACATCGACATTTCACATATCGTCGCATCGGGAGTCAAGAGGTCGAGAGGTCAGGCCCTTGAATAGCAAAATCCCGAGATAAGGCCGTGGTCATACGAGGAATGGTCATATGGGCCAAAGCACAGTCTAAGGGGAAAATCATTGATTGAAGCCTTTTCGGCATTTCAAGGATTGGAAGTTCAAGGAGTCGAGGACTTTTGACATCGGGAACAAAAAACCCCGAAGCCCGATCATTGTATTTCCTGTCGTGGAAACACGAACTCCATTTTGGAGGGAAAAGTCACAGGCGAGTGCAGAGGTCGTGATAGGGCAGAAGGGCCTATGGATTGTTGTGAATAGTGATTCCCGTGGGGATTGAAAGAGCCGCTCCGACTCACTTGGTGATTGAACGATCCTGTGAGCAGACGTAGAGTGCATCTGCATTTGCGTAAAGTTTGGTATCAGAGCTTGAATCTTATCTGTAGATTTCAGGCAAGGGAAGTTGGAGGTGAAGGAGCACTCTGATACACTGCATCAAGTTTGGTATTAGAGCAAAGATTTTGTTTGTATATTGTAGACAGAGGGAGAAAGTAAAGGAAGATAGGGTTGCTGAAGACTATGTGGTGATTGTTCGCAGATAGGCAGTAATCGAGAAGACAGTCACCAGGACTGTAGGAAGAGGCTGAAGCACTCAAATTTGCAGGAGTGACATCAGATTTTCCAGGAGGGAAGAGAGACAACAACATGGCTACTGAAGGTCATAGGTATGCTGGAAGGAAGAACCAAGAGTTGGTGAGTAAAGAAGACATAGATGAAGAGCTCGCTGATATAAGGAAAAAAAAAGAAAAGCTTGCATTGCGGATGCAGCAGAACGCAAGGATGGATGAACTTGCATTGGAGATATAGCAGAAATCCAAGTCGATATGGGTATATGAATGGCCTATGAGGAAGCCGAAGTTAAAATGGCCAATCCAGGAGTTGATGGCTAGAAGACAACAAAGGTTGTTAAGGGGATGGTTGAGGCATGCTGAAAACCTCGACGGACTTGAGGAAATGGTTCAGATATGTGAACCAGAGACTGAATTTTTTTTTTTATGCTGAAGATGAATTGGGATTAGCTGAAGATCTCAAGCATTGCCAGGAGGACAGAGAGGAAATTCCAAATTTCCAGGTGGGAAAGGAGTTGAGATCAATTGAAGATCTCACAGAATGTCAGGAGGAAAGCTAAGGAATTTCACATTGCCAGGTGGGCAATGAATCGAGATCGCTGTGGGATCTCACAGACTGCCAGGAGGACAATGGAAAGTTTCCAATTTGCTAGGTGGGCAAGGGAATAGAGATGGGATCATTTGATCTCATAGACTTCCAAGAGGGCAACAGGAAAATCCCATATTTCCAGGTGGGCAAGGATGAGCAGGTGAGTTGGGATAAGCCAGAGGAGATGAAAAAGCAGATAAGCTCGTAGTTGGATTTAGATCAGTAGATGTAGCTGACAGAAGAGGAAAATCAGAATAGCATTCTGATGATTGGGGGAATTGAAATATTCCTACCATTTGCCCAAGGAAAGGAAGAAGTCTACATTGCGGATGTTGAGGGGGAAACAACAGAAGCGGGAAGACAACCAGTTGTGACTATCAAGGAAGCATTAGAGAAGGTATTGGACACTGCCCAAACAGAAGAAGGAGATGATGAGCATTCCGAGGAATGGCTCACTACATTCATCCAGGAAGTTGAGTGGACTGCAACATGGGAGGTTGCAGAAGAAGAAGAAGAAGAAGAAGAAGACAACATTAGTTTGGCTGATCTATATGAGAAAATTGAAGCCCTGGAGGGAAGGGTGATAATGCAGAGCATGCACATCCAACAGGTGAAGTTGGAAGCAGCAGAAGAAGAAGGCATGGGAGATCATGATGATCTACCCAATTTCAAGCAAATTTTTCAGCTCAAGAGACCGAATGAGCAGAGCCAGCCATGAGAGAAGATGGGAGAAGTGATCGAGGAGATCCGAGAGATGATTATCATGTTGGCAAGGACTATCAGCAAGGAGCAGCAGAGTAGAAAAGAAGCAGCAGCATAAGCGTAGAAGTAGAAGCAACAACAAGGGAATGGAGCGAAGAGACAACTCCAGACATTTGTTTGGTATCCAGGAGGATTTCCCCAACTGTGGGGGGAAGCTCATGAGAAAGAGATCATGAATTTTTCAGCTGAGTATGATGTAGGAGCATCATTCACATGAGCTATCCATCCAGCCAGCCACATCGAGCACATGCATTCAATTGTTGAAGAGAGGTGCAGCCCTCGTTTTTTATTCGAATGAATGTAATTAATTGAATGAAATTAAATGATTAGGTTGTTGAGTCATGAATTTGTGCCTTTGCACAGGCTGTAGGTATATAGGCCTTTAATGTTTTGTAAGGCTAAGATCTAGATCTGATCTGCGAACTAGATAGCCATTGAATGTAATTGAATAGAGTAGTTGAGGTTTGGAGGGAAGATCTCGAAGAGCCCCCTTAGGTAAAAAGATCTTTTGGGGTCTCATTTTGTAATAGAAGAGTTGAGTAGTTGAGTTAGATTCTGCGAGTAGAGAGTATAAGAGAAGGAGCCGAGACCTTGTTATAGGCTATGCTCAGGAACACCATTGTAAACAGGCATTAGCCATTTTAATATAAATAGCAGTTTTTCCTGCATATTATCTGTGTTGAATGAATGTCTGTGAGTGTTCTTTATATGTTTTGAATGTACGTTATGTTTATGCATTTGCAGGAGTTGTTTTGGTTTCAGGCTTGAGAGGTCTTGGAGGCTTCACACCATGAGGGCGTGACATAGTGCTACAAACTCTGAATACCAGTGCACTGAAGCACTTATGAATTATGCGGGTTCAGACAGATACGTGCCAGGTGGGCACATAAAATGGAATCAAGAACTCAAGAGAAAGGCCTGTGACATTGTTGAGTACCTCAGGAGGTGAGGTTGTGTAAGAGAAACACAGTTTCAGGCAGAACTTATGTTGTGAGTTATGTAGAGCTCTGCCAGGTGGGCATTGAGCCAGTGCAAGGAGTGCACAAAAGGAGAATTTGACCGTAAGTTCATTTAGAAGCAAGAATCACTGAGGATTCTTGACACTCATCCAAGAGAGCATTGAGTAAGTGCCAGAGTGCACAGAAGGAACTCTGTTGAGTTCAGAAGAAGACATAACCTATGAGGAGTTATGCAAGAGCTTTTCCAAGTGGGCATTGAGCATATGCATAGTGATGCATTGAGAGGAACTTTGTTGTGAGTTCAAGAAGAACTAGCATCACTAAGGATTCTGAGAGCTCTGCCAAGTGGGTATTGAGCAGGTGCATAAGGTGCATAGGAGAGGACATAACTATTGGATGTTCTGTGAGAAAACACTCTACCAAGAGGGCATTGAGTAAGTGCCAGAGTGCACGAGAGCAACTTTGTTGAGTTCAGAAGAAGATAGAATCTCTGAGGAGTTCTGTAAGAGGCTCTGCCAAGTGGGCATTGAGCATATACACAGGGTTACTAAACACCCTGAAACCCTCAACAATAGGTTTCTTGAGTAGACTGAGCGCCAGGAGGGCCTCATAATTCTCCATCTACAGGAGAAAGAAATAATATTTATTCTCTTAAGGTCTGAGGAGCAGGAAAGCTCAGAAGAGACAACACCTTTGCATATGTGTAAAGACTCTACAAGGAGTGCACGAGTCATGGAAACCTCTTAAGGTTTCATAGAAAGAGAAGCTCAGGACGGATAACGCTTTATGTGTGCAGAGACCCTGTAGAGACGCGGGAGTTAGAATCCTTCAAGGATTCGGGAGTGAAATATCAGGAGGAGTAGTGCTTTAAGCACACAAAGTCGTAGCTGCAAGGAGTGCAGAGGCCATAGAACTCTCAGGAAGAGTTCAGAGTTTTCTAAATCTCAGGAGGAACCACATTTTCATACACGTAGGAAAGTGATTTTACACACAGAAGACACAAGAGATCATGGGGATGAAGCAAAGGTCGAGGCCTTTGAGATTTCAAAATTCTCCCAAGTCTGGGAATAACATCCAGAAGCTCGAGAGGAGCAATAGATACCATTGGATCCAGCCGGAGAGATCTGGACCATCGAGAAGATTTCACGACCAGGAGGCAGTGCAACAGAGGAGTGCATAGGAGAAAGGATATGGATTGTCAGATCTTGGTCCAATTACCTGTCAGCCATTGGATCTGACAGGAGCTGCATGAGGTTTAAACTTCATGAAGAGGAGGGTGAAAGTCTCGAAAGGCATTGGTGCATCAGGATATCGGCATTCGGGATATCGAAAGTCTCGAAGACAGGAGATCAGGAATCTCCAAGGAGAAAACCCTAAAACACATCAAAGTCATCCATCCATTTGGGATACGTGGTGGAGATTGACATCACTTCATCACATCGGAGGTCAGGAGTGCAAAGGAACAGCGGTGAGGAGGATTCTCGCATCAGGAGAACCTAAAACGTGAAATCCCAAAAGGGGTTTCCAAGCAACCGTCATATCAAAGTTTCAGGAATCGACACTTCGAGTGTCTAGAGGACAAGAGGTCGAGCGCTTGGGTTGCGAAACCCAAAAATAAGGCCTTGGTCAAGTGAAGGATGGTCACTTGGACCGGAGCATAACTAGGTGGCTAAGGCATAGGTACATCAACATTTCACGTATCATCGCATCAGGAGTTGAGAGGTTGAGAGGTCGGGCCCTCGAATAGTGAAATCCTGAGATAAGGTCATGGTCATACGAGGAATGGTCATATGGGCCAAAGCACAACCCAAGGGGAAAATCATTGATTGAAGCCTTTTCAGCATTTTGGGGATTGGAAGGTCGAGGAGTCGAGGACTTTTGACATCGAGAAAAGAAAACCCTGAAGCCCGATCATTGTATTTCCTGTCGTGGAAACATGAACTCCATTTTGGAGGGAAAATTCACAGGCGCGTGCAGAGGCCTTGACAGGGCAGAAGGACCTGTGGATTGTTGTGAATAGAAATTTTTGTGGGGATTGAAAGAGCTGCTCCGGCTCACTTGGTGATTGAACGATCCTATGAGCGGACATAGAGTGTGTCTGCGTCTGTGTCAGACTTAGTTCCCTGACCACAAGAAAAGAACATTGTAAAGTGTTGATGGGTCTACCAAACCAAATTTACTTTTGATGGTTTTTTTGAGTGACATAAAGAACACCTAATTGTGAATGGATACTCTCAACAAGAAGGCATCAAATACACTAATACCTTTTCCCATGTTTCAAAGATGAACTTTGTTCAACTAATTATTTCCCTTGCTACTCATTTTGGATGGAAAATCCATCAGATGGATGTGAAGAGCGCATTTCTTCATGGAGACCTATCTGAAGAAATTTGCATGGAAGAACCACTTGGTTTTGTGGATTCTAACTTGCTTTTTTGACTCAAGAGGTCACTTTATGGTTTGAAGTAGGATCCCTAAGCTTAGTATGCTAAGATCGACAATTTCTTTCTTCGAATTGGTTTCAAACATTGTGAATTTGGTCATATCTTGTATGTACTCCATTCCAATGGAGACACCTTTATTGTTGTTGATATGTAGATGACTTACTTATTACTGGAAATAATATTGATTTCATCCTTATATTAAAGAAACAACTTGTTGACTTCTTTGACATGAGAGATCTTAGTACTTTTCATTATTTTTTGGGTCTTCAAGTATTACCACTATTTGATGGATTTTTCATTTGTTATTCTAAATATGTGATGGATATGTTGAATCATTTTCAAATGGTTGATTACAAGACTTATGCTACTCCCTTCCAATATGGAATAAAGCTTACTAAAACATGTCAAACATATGCAGTCAATGCTAAACTTTATCGACAACTGGTCGACATTATTATTTATCTTTCTCGTAGTTGAACTAACATTTCCTTTTTTGTTAATGTGATTTCTCGGTTTATATAGGACTCTAAAGAAATACACTGAAAATAAATCAAACGAATTGTCCACTAGTTCAAGGGTATCACTCATTTTGGCATCAAGTATTTTCGAAGTTCAGATTCCCTAATCGGCTTCATCAAATCTTATTGGGTTGGCGAAAATGATGATCAGAAGTCCACTTATGACTATTTGTTTTTCTATAGCACTGAACCATTGCTATGGTCATGCAAGAAAAAAAAGGTAGTCTCTTTGTCGACTACATAAGAAGAATATTGTGGCATCATTCAAGAAGGTACTAAAGCAGTATGGATTCACCAAATTTTGGGAGAACTTATCCTTCCTTTTCAGACCTCAACTACAATCTATTGTGATAGCTAGAGTGTTATACATGTTTATTACAATCTTGTTTCCCACAGTAAGATGAAGCATGTTGATATCCATGCTCACTATTTGAGACAGTTTGTTCATGAGAATGTTGTTTCTCTTGAATATTGCAAAACATATGATCAGGTTGTTGATATCTTCACCAAACCTTAAGTTGAAGCTATATTTATCAATATCTGCATGATTCTTGGGCTTCATGAAGCTGCAATTATGGGGGGGGGTTGTCATAATGATGTAATTTCACCTTTTGAATCTCCATATATGTGTGTTTATGGGAGGGTGTTGGAACATAAAGCATTGATGGTTCATCACACATCTCCAAGTTTTAGTCAATCGAGAGGTCGACCTACACCTGGATACATTCGGTCAGGTGATCAACCAACACACTACATCAGTCGATTAAGTAGTCGATGTGCCTGTCGGTCGGACAATTAACTAGCAGTCAAATACAGTCAGGAGGTGGATCGACTAGACCAATAATCAATTATGATTTGGACTGATAGGTAGTTGGTTTGAGAATCCTTGTCGAGCCTACTCGACAAAACAAATTTGAAGGAGTCAAATATAACAATCAACGGTGACATTTGGACAATATATTTTAGATTCTATAGAAGTTGGTTACTAGATATTGAGGCTAAAAATAGTAGACCCCTTGGGTCATTATCAATATACTGATCAAGTGATCATGGTGATCAAGAGATCAAATATGCACTATGATGTTCTAATCACAATGTGCATTACTTAAATGTTGTAACAATGTCTTTAGACACCACCCTTTGTCTTCGAAATTTGTTCCTCTTCGATTATCTACAGTACTGTGTTTTATGTTTTCATGTCATGTTCCACCCTATTCCCCAAAACTTGGTTTATTCATTTTCTCTCATATTCACCCCCTTTACATTTACCTTATGATTTTTCACATAAATTTCTATTGTTTCCTTCATAATGACTTATGATTCCTCACATCAAGTTCTCTAGACTACACTCTCATAGGGAAAAAAAAATTGTATGAATATAGGATGGGTGGTATATCACAACAATAGGTACATATAAGAAACAACTTGAATGTTGGTTGTTTTTCTTCATAGTGACCTTATGATTTTTCACATTAGGTTTTGCAAACTACACTCTTGTCAATGATCAATTGGAACTCCTTGGAAGAATGATGTTGAAAGTGTGCAAAAATGCGACAATGATTCCTTGAAAGATGTTGGAAATGTTTACTATATGAATAGTTCTTGAATTACGAAGATATGTATTTTTGTAAAATACTTTTATCACTCTTTCAAACTATTTTCTATAACAACATTTTATAATGTCCACTAACCACAACAAGGTATAATAAGCCAAACTAATACCCTTTTCTTCTGATTTAGATTTAATAATCTCAACTTTAGCATTAAGCTCTTTTTAAATAATGTGCCTACATGCATTTTAAAAATTGGTGAGAGAGTTGACTCAAATTCGTCTAATATATATTTCTTAATTATGTTGTGATACTTTGATCCATTCAAAGTCATAAACAACAATTCATGTAGAAAATCCTTCATCTTTGTATCTGTGCAGTTGGAATTGCATTCACCCATGCCAAGTGTTACAAGTAAATCTAAAATAATATTTATTTGCAAATATGTTAATAGGTCTCAAATTTTGTCTTTTTTCTTAGGGATCCAACAAATAACAATTAATCTAATATTGCATAGATGACTTGACACAATAATGAAATATCACTTTTGAAGAAACTAGTAAAATAGATAGTGCTTCATCCAAACTTGAAAATATATGCTTTCTTTTGTATAATAATAATACATGATTGAATTAATTTGATGTAATTATCACCATTGTAATAAATTGTTGCTTTGATTTCAAATGATTGTTTACTTAAAAATGAGTGTTCAAAAAGTTTCCTTTCAAAATATTCTAGTTTTTCAAGACTTGAGAATGATAGAAAATAGGATTAAACTTATATTTTCATAGAAATGTATGTATTATCCCCTATTGTAATATACTTGGTATTTTGAGTGTGATGAGATTGACAAATTGATAATTGTGTGAAAATATCACAACCCGTAATGTTTTTATCAAATACAATATAACAATGCTAAATTGACATGGACATGATGTTACATATTTATTAATAACACACCAATTGGATGAAAATGACACAACTGCAATGAATATGATGCACTACATATTATTGAGACACAACAATGAATCATGCCACATCAACACAAGAATATATGAACATGACACAAATAGAAAGCAACAAAAAATTAGAATTTTTTGTGTTCCATGATACTAATATAAAATCGACACAAAGATGATGCAATTTACCATTGCAAAAACATGACACGTGACAACACAATTTTTTTCTATAGAGAAGATGGGTTATAGAGACATTACAACCTCATATTGTAATGGTGATCAAAGCTAACAATCATGTCATGTGGTTTTAGAGTATTATTTTTCACCATGTCGACAAAACTATTGGGGTCCTTAATGAAGGAGCTTGTTTGATGTACAAGGAGTTTTGAAACTCCAAGGAGGAATTTGGCCAAATCATATTTCAAATAACTAATTATGTTCACAATTTNCATAAAGCATTGATGGTTCATCACACATCTCCAGGTTTAAGTTAATCGAGAGGTCAACCTACACTTGGATACAGTCGGTCAGGTGATCAACCAACACACTACATCAGTCGGTTAAGTAGTCGATGTGCCTGTCGGTCGAACAATTAACTAGCAGTCAAATATAGTCAGGAGGTGGAGCGACTAGACCAACAATCAATTATGATTTGGACTGATAAGTAGTTGGGTTGAGAATCCTTGTCGAGCCTACTCGACAAAACAAATTTGAAGGAGTCAAATATAACAATCAACGGTTACATTTGGACAATATCTTTTAGATTCTATAGAAGTTGGTTACTAGATATTGAGGCTATAAATAGTAGACCCCTTGGGTCATTATCAATATACTGATCAAGAGATCAAATATGCACTATGATGTTCTGATCACAATGTGCATTACTTAAATGTTGTAACAATGTCTTTAGACACCACCCTTTGTCTTCAAAATTTGTTCCTCTTCGATTATCTGTAGTACTGTGTTTTATGTTTTCATGTCATGTTCCACCCTATTCCCCAAAACTTGGTTTATTTATTTTCTCTCATATTCCCCCCCTTTACATTTACCTTATGATTTTTCACATAAAGTTCTATTGTTTCCTTCATAATGACTTATGATTCCTCACATCAAGTTCTCTAAACTACACTCTCATAGGGAAAAAAAAAATTGTATGAATATAGGATAGGTGGTATATCACAACAATAGGTACATATAAGAAACAACTTGAATGTTGGTTGTTTTTCTTCATAGTGACCTTATGATTTTTCACATTAGGTTTTGCAAACTACACTCTTGTCAATGATCAATTGGAACTCCTTGTAAGAATGATGTTGAAAGTGTGCACAAATGCAACAATGATTCCTTGAAAGATGTTGGAAATGTTTACTATATGAATAGTTCTTGAATTACGAAGATATGTATTTTTGTAAAATACTTTTATCACTCTTTCAAACTATTTTCTATCACAACATTTTATAATGTCCACTAACCACAACAAGGTATAATAAGCCAAACTAATACCCTTTTCTTCTGATTTAGATTTAATAATCTCAACTTTAGCATTAAGCTCTTTTAAAATAATGTTCCTACATGCATTTTAAAAATTGGTGAGAGAGTTGACTCAAATTCGTCTAATATATATTTCTTAATTATGTTGTGATACTTTGATCCATTCAAAGTCATAAAGAACAATTCATGTAGAAAATCCTTCATCTTTGTATGTGTGTAGTTGGAATTGCATTCACCCATGCCAAGTGTTACAAGTAAATCTAAAAACATATTTATTTGCAAATATGTTAATAGGTCCCAAATTTTGTCTTTTCTCTTAGGGATCCAACAAATAACAATTAATATTATATTGCATAGATGACTTGACACAATCATGAAATATCACTTCTGAAGAAACTAGTAAAATAGATAGTGCTTCATCCAAACTTGAAAATATATGCTTTCTTTTGTATAATAAGAATACATGATTGAATTAATTTGATGTAATTATCACCACTGTAATAAATTGTTGCTTTGATTTCAAATGATTGTTTACTTAAAAATGAGTGTTCAAAAAGTTTCCTTTCAAAATATTCTAGTTTTTCAAGACTTGAGAATGATAGAAAATAGGATTAAACTTATATTTTCATAGAAATGTATGTATTATCCCCTATTGTAATATACTTGGTATTTTGAGTGTGATGAGATTGACAAATTGATAATTGTGTGAAAATATCACAACCCGTAATGTTTTTATCAAATACAATATAACAATGCTAAATTGACATGGACATGATGTTACATATTTATTAATAACACACCAATTGGATGAAAATGACACAACTGCAATGAATATGATGCACTACATATTATTGAGACACAACAATGAATCATGCCACATCAACACAAGAATATATGAACATGACACAAATAGAAAGCAACAAAAAATTAGAATTTTTTGTGTTCCATGATACTAATATAAAATCGACACAAAGATGATGCAATTTACCATTGCAAAAACATGACACGTGACAACACAATTTTTTTCTATAGAGAAGATGGGTTATAGAGACATTACAACCTCATATTGTAATGGTGATCAAAGCTAACAATCATGTCATGTGGTTTTAGAGTATTATTTTTCACCATGTCGACAAAACTATTGGGGTCCTTAATGAAGGAGCTTGTTTGATGTACAAGGAGTTTTGAAACTCCAAGGAGGAATTTGGCCAAATCATATTTCAAATAACTAATTATGTTCACAATTTTTTTGAGTGGGACCCCATTTTTATGGATTTCAGGTAACCCGTAAATCCTATGGACAATTGGGAAACTAGGGGTAAGGTGATTTTTGGTATGGGCACCAAGGTGGAACCCCTTAATGGACTTTTTATTACTTAATTAATGACCTTATTTAATGGGTTACTTTCTAGTTTACTATAACTCTCATTGCTAGAGAGATGCTCCAACATATTTGTTAAGCCCTTGGTCTTTGGAAATAACAATTATGTGGTTATATGATTATGTTGTACCCACGACAAAGCCCACATTTATTTTATCCCTCACCAACCAAAAGAAATGGGTCCATACCAATATTTGTATTCAAATTCATAACCTACCTACAATTTGGTGTCACCTACTCTTCCTTAGACTGCTTGGATGAAAATGGGGAGTTATTGAGGAGCACTCAGTTAAATAACCTAGTAAAAACCATCTTGCTAAGTCCAATACCGGCGTCTCTACCTTTGATTAGTATTAATACCTTTAAGAAACCGAAATAAAGTGATGTGTTGGTACCCCAACAATAGTTTAATTGGGTAATAGATTTTCCTTTCGATGTCTAAAGTTGAGCAAGTAGAGTAACTTGTATGGTGATGCATCTTGGGTAAATACCATCCCTCATTTCTTATACGGGGAACAATTCAAAGATAATTTGTTAAATCCATAATCAAGTGGAAGTGGAAATTTCTTCTCCTCGGTATCAAGATGGTTATTCTTGGTGATTCAAAGTTTGGAATTTAAAATAATTCAATTTGCGGCCTAACCCTTCTTTCTAGATTAATTCATCCTTCTCTTCTCACATGCTATAGGGTTGACTTCCCCTAGATCCTAATGATTGTTGGTTACCTTAATGCAATCAATTTTTAATAGCCTATGCATATGTGATCATAACAATCACAGAGATCATCCACTTAACCTATGATATTTGTAATGATCTAAATAGAGAAAAGGTGGGGGGGGGTAATTTTACTATGAAATATCTCTAATCTAATAAGGAAGGAATGCTCTATTATTACCAACTTACACTCTCTAAACATATGGGATAAATCGAACAAATCACACATTTAGCTCTTACCCCTTACCTACATGACAGATCCAAACCTCACTATATTTTACACGACCACCTATAAAAGAGGCCAGGGTTTCATTATCTTTTGTTTTTAATTAGCATGAATAGGGAAAAGGACCTTACATGTGGCACACTGATGGGAGCCCAATTTTGATGAGAAATTTCAGTTTGATTGATCAGATTGAAAACATATAGAAATAAAATGTATAAAATATGAGCTCGTGCTATCCTCTTTCTCTGCATGATGAGAAGACTCATTTTTTTTCCAAGTAACATGACTCATTTGATTGAAAAATAAAAACAAACATCATTAACATGATGCAAAGGAGTAAATCTCGTTGACTGAAGAGAAGCAAGATCACCTACAAAGGGATGTAATTATATGGACCAGTCATATGCAAGTCCTGCCATAGACTCAGAAGGACCATTTTTTTTTTAAGTAAAAAAGGTTGGAACCTATTGTATTATCATAGACAAAATACATATCTGTAGGCGATGCCAGCTGTCCCGCCTGAGAAGGAAACTGGGACAGTTGGGCATCCTTTTCCATGTGTCACCAGAGTTGCAGAATAAACAAAATTTATCAAAATTGGCTCTGCTACATCCCGCCCGAAGGAAACCGGGACGAGCAGGCATAGTCATGAAACGGGTTCTTTCACCTAGAGCTATGAAATATTGATAGCTATCTGTCCTAAGGCGTAAACTATAATAAAAAAACCATAAGAAAAGTCTAGGACTGAACATCAAATAACCTCTAAACCAGGGTGATTGTCTTCGACTGCAGAATGCCTCCATCTTGTTGGAAATGAGTAAGCTCTCACGCATGTCGGGCATTGTTTCTTTGGCGTGGCTCTAGAATGCACTGCAAAGAACATGTCGAGTCGTTGCTCCAGTCTCACGATGCGGAAGACCTAGTCCTCTAACAAATTTCTCATCTCAAAGATGAGATTGAGATATTCCTAGTCCACTGAAGGTGGTTGTTCCGAGCGGTTGCTATCCACGAACTCCTCGCTGGTGGCCGCTTTTTATCCCTGCATTTTGTGTCCCGTTTCTTCCCTGGTGGGTTCGGGAGGAGCTTCTTCTTCCACATAGTAGGGGGAGTAAGACCTCTCGACACTGATGTCACGGTGGTTGCGCATGCCGCCTACCAGCTGTGGAGTGCCAACCAAGCGAAAGTGTGAGCGCGGGTTCCAATTTTTCGGTACCATGAACAGGGTGTGCTCAGGTGGGCTTTCCAAGCCTCCTTCCAGGATCACCTCCTCGACAACTGCCATTGGAGGCGGCCATGGCCTTTCCCTGCGCCTCCTGGCAGCCATTGCCATTTCCTTTTCAAAATTCTCCTTCCTCTTGCGTCGTGACTCCGCTTCATACCACGCCGCTCCCCGTCGCGATTTCCCTATGATTTGTGGCATGGTGAGGTTCCAGTGGATGGTCCAGGGGTGGCCAATTGGAGTCGAGTTGTTGCTGGGGGTAGGCGAGGTGGCCGAGAGAAGCGACCACTCCAGTGGAATGAGAGAGAAGTTGTCGTAATGCTGGTGCGTCTATGTAACGAGGGTCTGCAGGAGAAGTCTGTTACCTGGGCTTGCACCTCGCATAATGAGCGTGAATACTATAACAATTGCTATAACCTTAGCCATCACCTCCACCATTAAAACTTGCTGGATAGTGCGGGTACCCTTCCCTTGTGCGAGGGATCTCGGCTGTTGAATGCGCCTAAGTTTATGCATTGCGAGTTAATGAGCGAGGTGATGTGAGCCGGTGGATGCATTAACACCGCGTCCCGTCTCGCTCCCATGTGGCCGCATTTCCCTCCGTGTCACCCCATTCGGGGAGACTCAGAAGGACCATTACTAGGGATACCACTTTCAAATGTTTTATTTGGATTGTTCCTGCAGGGATGCGACCATTTTTTAAACATTGTATCACCTACATATATCCATTACGCTAACTCACAAAGCTACGAACATCACCATGAAAGCATGTGTGCATGCGCCCTTATGAAAGCACCAAAGAATCCTAAGCCATAAACTTTTGAAGGCCCATGAACTTTCACACCGCATAGCTTTCCCATCGTAACCCACCATAGAAGACCCCACTCGTTGCATACTTATTCATATAGACACGTTCAATACAAATTTCATTGTGCCCCAAAAATATATACCACCCTCATGTCGTGAACTGACAACCTAAAAACACCACAATTTTTTTTTGAGATCGTTTTGTGAGTGAAACCTTTAAAGAATGTATTTTCAAAGATTCACTTGTGAACCTGTAGACTGCATACCTAACCCATTTTTTAAGAGTCTTTGAAGGAAATCGCTCGTAGGATTTTCCTGACCTGGATATTAACGCATAAAACCATGTAATGTTGAAACCTCGTAGCTTGCGAATTCTTCAAATGGATTCACCATGCATAACCTATGGGTCACGAATAACTTGCTCTCCTTCTCGCTAACCTTCTCACACAAAATACACTGCCAACCTTCCTACTGATGATAAGGTGACAAGACTGGTCCTATGCATGTGTCACACAACCAGACCTATCACACACATACAATCCCTTCATAGAAGAAGTACAATGCAATACAACAAGCATTATATAGGAAGAGTACATATTTAGATTGAATTAGTTACTATTTTATGAATTTTTTTTTTTTTTTGGCTTTTTAGGTATCTAGAGACTAATGAAGTGAGAAACCAAGAAGGAATATGTTGATTGTGATGCTTAGGACTTAGATAAATGACAACCATACCCCTGGTCACACAAAGAATACATGCTATGAGTATTATGAATGATATCGGAAAGATGATAGGGAAGAAAGGACATGAAGATCACCAGCTCATGTGAGAACATATGGACCCTAGATAATTAATAATGATGATGTCTGTTGAAACCGAAAAGAGCCAAGAAGGATAATGTTAATGACATTATTTCCTCATCATCACACCTCAGCAGAGATCAACTAAAATATTATAAAAGGAAGCGAAGAACAGGGAAAATTTCATTGTTTGGAAAAGAGATGGGTAGAGAGTGATTTGTCTTAGCCATGACAGTAGTATTAATGCACTCCTTCATCTAGTTATTTTCGCCAGGGGGAACTATCATGATTCAATAGAGTCGATTCGGTGAGGAAATTCACTTGTTTATGCAAGAAACAAAACACTTGTCACCAGAGAAGGAAGAACAGAGATTGAGATATACAGTAATACACACTTTGAGCTAACATCCATCCAGATCAAAATGAATAGCCAATTTAGAACTTGTTTGTAGGAAAGAAACATGCATTCAGAGTTGGATATATATTTTTGTTTCCAAGAGGGTAAGGATAGGGAGAAGTTTGTTGTCTTCTTCTCAATGAATTTTTTCCCTTGAACCCTTGGCACAGGTCTGCGGTCAATGAATAGGTTCACTTTTAGTTGGCCATCATTTGGACCAATTTTTTAGGGTGGAATCCTTCACCCCCAAATATTTAAATTTTCTCACCTTCCTGAAGAGAACTATAGTAGCAAGTAATGTTATGTCCTGATTTATTTTGTCTCTAGAAATTCCTAATGCAATGGGAATGGCAAGAGCAGGAAAGTTGTAACCGAACTTTCATATAATTAGGAAGCCCAACAATTCACCCTCGGTAATATAGGAAATACAATGTGATAGAGAAAAGGGAGGGTTGGAAGGATGAAACTGGGTATTGTTTAACTCTTTATCAGACTAAAAGATGGATATGAAAGCTTTATACTTTTTTTTGTATTCCTGAAAAATGAATTATTTCTTCAAAGGAGGATAATAACAAGAACCTTCATGGTTTATTTGTTCAATAGTGCATTGTTTTTTCTTATTTTCTATAAATGTTTTAGTTTGAAATTTTTTCCAATTGTCATGTGTAGGAAATGATTATAAATGAATTATGAATTCAATTACAGGAACATGTTTATGAACATCTATACAAGAACAAGTATGTAATATGATTTGATTATGTAAAATTAGAACTACTTCTATGTTGCACATTAAATTATAGACCTGTAAATGATCTTGCTACTGTTAAATAGGACTGCAACTACTCTTTATAAATATAATTGCATTTTCATATTAGAATAGATATGCATTTAGAATTTATCCTAGCTCTAAAGGAAAGCCTCTCTATGGAGAGAAATTCATTTAGTTAGCAACAATTAGGCCCATATGCTAGTGGCAATTGTTATTCAAATGAGAGTGGGTCTAATTTGGGACTTTCCATCAGGAAATTCTCCCTCATGTTGATGTCAGGATCCCCCCCGTCAACAAAATGATTCTACAAGGAGGGATAGAAGACATGTTGAAACCTTGGAGTATGTTGTTTTAGTTTTTCCCAACTGGTATCCATGGATCCTTCCCAAATACCTTCATGGAGATGCATTTATGGTCTTGTACCTCCCAACACTCCTAGAAAGTTGATATATCTCTTATCACGAATCAAATTTGATGGCAAGGGACAAACATATACCTGTGAACACATTGTTTAGTTCTATTTGAACTATTATTCTCTCAATATTAGTCATGAAGGAATTATTTCCAGATTTTTTACCCTTACTTTCCAAGGTTGGTGCAAGACCTTTCCAAACACTTCCATCCATACGTGGGAGAAATTTACGCATTACTTTCTATATTCCTTTGCTAATTATGATTATGTTGAGTGGTTTCAAGAATTACTTAACCTAAGGAAGAAACCAGACGAATCCATGAATATTTTCTCTCTAAGGTTTAAACACGTTATATTTAAGCTTCGCCTTAAATATATCCCTCTCATTGATGATTTTCTCTTGCATTTACTATCTATTTCTGATGAGAAAAGCCGACCAGTGGTGGTTGAACCTGATACCACCATTGAAATTAGTAATGAGAATACTTACTTTTTCCCCGAAATAGAACCACAGAGTTGGAACTTTTTTCACCATGGGGCATTCATATTTCATAGTGTATCTTCCCATACGAATCATATGAATCTTCTCACCCCTCCATAACTCTTTTTCTCCCAAATAATTAATATGAAATTCATGTCTAAGATATTACTTCTTCCATTTCCTTTGAAAACAATATGGGAGATATCGATGCATCATATTATGATACACTTTGTGTCACACTGATGGTTATGGCAGGATCTAATTACTTTGAAGTATCTCTGACATTACCAGAGGAGGAAGAGGAAGACATAAAAAATCACGAGGGAAGTTATCCTAACTCTGTAGTTTCACAACCACCTTCAATGACAGGAATATTTGGTCAAGAAGCTTGGGTTTGAAGTTCATGATCATCCTATCCCATATCCATTAATTTGGATGGGTAAATAAGGATGCAAATGTCAAGGTCACTAAACAATGTAAGATCAATTTTTCTATAAGTGTAGATTTTATTGATGAAGTGAAGTTAGATATGGTACCCCTTGATGTGTCTGGTGTAGTGTTTGGAATCCCCTACATGTATATGAGAGATGTGATATTCATGAGGAGAGAAAACCAATACCACCTTATCAAGGATGGAAAGTATTTCATCATCAATGCACACAAAAGTAAATTGAATACCTCTTTGATAAGTGCTAACCAAGATAAAAATATTATCAAAAGATCTAATAGAAACTTTATGTTTCTTTTCTTAAGAGAATCGACTAGGGGAAGAATCAATAAGAGTAAAGGAATCCATGGAGGGATGTACCAAAGAGTGGGAACATTGGTTGGAGGACTTGTTGTACATGTATAAAAGAGTGTTTCAAGGGCCTAAAGGGTTACCACCTAAGAGGGAAATGGAGGATGAGATACAATTGTTTCCTCACTCCCCATTACCAAATATCGGGTTGTATAGACAATCTTTCCTAGAATTAGATGAAGTGAAGAAACAATTGCAACAACTATTTGATCCAAAATGGATCTGAAACAAGAATGGGTGTAAGAATCATTACTTGCAAGATCAAACCAACAATTCATGAAGGTCAATAAACTATGTAAGCAATGTAAAAGTGAAATATAATAGGACATAAATGAGAATGTGAGGAAAATAGAAAATCAAAAGGAATTAAAAAAATGAATAGGAGAGATGGTCGAGGATTGGGAAGTGAAAAGCCATGGTTTTTGGCCTTCCCTTGCCCCCTAGTTCTCCCTATTTATCTCATGAGTTTCAATCTCAAAAGGGTCTTTTTTCTAAGAGAGGAAGCACACAGGGGAGGAGAGCATTGTATTTAAAATTGTTGAAACAAGAATATTGAGCGCCATTTGAAATTGGTTTTCCATTTGGGTTCCAGAGTAAAATATAGTCTCAAATATGTGTTTTAAACTGATATTTGTTGGGTATATCGTGTGTTGGTTATTGGGAAATTAATTGAGTTATGATTGTGTTTTTAATGCCGACTCAATCGTTAATCCACTCTATTGAGAATTGGAATAAGCTAGGGACTCATTAATGTGTTGAGTGGAAGGTCAATATGCACATTGCACTGGTTAATGGAGAAAATCCAATTCTAAAATCTCTTTATTTTCTACCATCAATTTAATTCTAGATCTCGAAATCAAGTGACTCTCTTTTTGGAGCTATTGCTACTTGATAGGGAGTTACTAATCTGGTTATCAGCTATTGAGAGGCATTTCTCTCTCCCTACATCCATCTAATTGCTGGTTGAATTTTTTTCTCACCTCCGAGTCGAATTTGAAGTGTTGGTTGAGCATATCTCCGCTTTGGATCGCCATCTCTTCACTGGATGGTGTTGTATCTACTCCCTTGGGATGTATGACTAATTCTACACTTACCAAAGAATTTCACCTTCACCACAAGTTGTTTGTGCCTCTGACTGTAATTTCATCAATAGTTGCATGAATTTACTTTGTGTGGGTCCTTTTCAAATTTTCCTGTACCTTTTTAAATGGAACCAAGTGTTTTTAAATGTTCTTGGGTGTATTTAAATGACACTAGGAATTTTTAAATGTTGTCAGGCATTTTTAGACATGCCTATGTGTCTTGAGACATGGATGAGCATTTAAATCATGTGATGGGTGAAACTTTGCATTGATGAGTTGAATTTTAATGTGTTGGGGCATTTTCCTCACCCATGGGATATACAGACTGAGCCTGGGCAATGGAAATAGTTAATGGGAGTTTTATTTTATTGATAAGGTGTCTATTTCTTAACCCATAGGACACACATAGATGTATAGGGGACGTATGGACCATACACACTAATTTATCTCTCCCTGGGAAAATAAATCCATAGCTAGTCGATCTTAATCCATCGTTGGTTGTTTAGATTTCATCTTTGGTCAATTTTTTTGATTCTAGTGTTCAATAGGGTTTATTCCTTGGGTTGAATCCATCTCATTTTAGTATATTTTATTTACCGGTCAATTTTCCTCAACTGCCTATCGAATAGGTTCCTTTGCTTGCCGATCTTGTTCATTACTTCATCAAATTTCAGTTACCCAATCAACTTAATCCTTTTATTGTTCGATTCTCAGTGAGTTGATAGAATATCCTTTTCGACTTATACTCTCATGGTTGACTTACGGTGCAACTTGAGTCAACTCCACATACATGTTCAATGTTATTTCTAGCCTAATCGACTTATGTATATACCTCATCTATTTATCATCTCTAGGTCGACTTCACAGTGGTTGGTTGGTTTTATTTCTCTATCCAATCCATTACCATATTAAAAAGGGAATGATTGTTTAGAGTAAGTCGACTTTCCATAGCACTGGAGTTTTGAGTTTGGCATAACAAGATAACATAATATTTTCAGTAAAAACCGGACAATGGTAGGCTCATCGAGAACAAAGATTTACCACTGCATTGACAATTTGTTTCCTGTGTGATAAATCTCTCTATATATAAGACTAAGATAAGACAATATTTTAAATTTCCCAAAGGTATTTGTGTTGGTGAAGCGAGTGGGCTATGAGACCCTCGATTACAATCACTATTGGAGAAAAACATAATTTGACTAATCACCTCATTTTGTGGGTCAACTATCATCATATCACCTAAGAAGGATGGGACTTGGAAAATGTGTATCAATGATATGGCTTTAAAAAATATCACCCTCAATAGTCAGTACCCTCTGCCTAGGATCGATGATTTGTTAGATCATTTGCAGCATGCCAAGTACTTCACCAAGATGAATCTCAAATTGGGATACCACTAGGCATAAGTTAAAGAAGAAATTATTTGGAAGACTTCCTTCAAGACAAGGAAATGTTTATATGAATAGTTGGTAATACCTTTTAATTTATATAATGCAACAACTACATTTATGTGTTTTATGGATGATGTGTTACATCCCTATCTAGATTCGTTTGTAATAGTGTATTTAGATTACATTTTTGTTTATAGATATTCCATGGGAAGAGAAAATCCCACATCTCATGTAGGTGTTAGAGACTCTAAAAAATAATTAGTTGTTGGTTATAACCTTAAGAAATGTGAGTTTTCTCAACAATGATTAGTGTATTTGTGGTACATGATTGGTGGAGGGGAACTCAATATATATCCCAAAGAGATGGAGGCCATCCTCAAGTGGCCAGTTCCTATTAATGCCACTAAATTTAGGAGGTGTATTGGGAAAACACAATACATATGAAAGTTCATAGCATCCTTTTAGTAGTAGTTGTGCCAATCCAAGTCATAATAGCGAGTGGTAAGAGTTTCTAGTGGGGAAAGAATCAACAAAAAATGAGGACTTTAAAGAGGTGTTTCAATAGTTATAGGGTTGAATTCGTGTAGAAGAAGGTGATGATAATGATAATTATCAAAGAGGCTCACAACTCCAAGGTTGCAAAACATTTTTTTGTTGGGAAGATAGTTTCCAACTTACAAAAGTATGTGTATTGGCCTAAAATTTAAGAAGATGTAGCTCGATATATTAGAGGATGCACACTTTGTTGTATCAACAAGTCTAGTAATAGAAAGAAAGGATTATACCATCCCTTATTTGTACCCACTTGACCTTGGGGTAACATTTCCATGGATTTTTTTGGTTTTTTGCAAACAACCAAGAAGGGACACGATTATCTATTTTTGGTAATTGACAAGTTGAACAGGATGTGCATTCTTATGCCTTGTATTGTAAAAAGACCATCAAAAGAAAATAAATAGAAAACATACAATTCGAATATGTTTGGGTGCACTTTGAGATGCCAAGGAGCATCATCTCATATAGGGATACCATATTTTTCAGCTCCATTTGGACTATAATTTAGGAGAATATGGGCACCAAGTTGAAGAAATCTACCACTTTTCATCCACAGATAGATGTGCAAACAAAAGTAGTTAATAGGACATTGGTTCAACTTTTGAGGGGTTACTATTAAAAGCATATAAAGACTTGGGATGAAAATATGATCTATATTTAACACTCTTATAATAGAGCAGTCCACACTTTTACCAGTAAATCCCCTTTTGAAACTTGCTTTGGGTATTTTCTGCCTTCTCCCTTGGATGTTGTATATGTAAAATAAGGAGGATTTAGGTAAGACATCACAAGAGAATCATTGAAAGAGAAGAAGTTTGTTGAAAATATTAGGCAAACCCATTTGCAAGTACATGATTGATTGAAGAAGTAACATGAAAAGTACAAGGCCCAACATGATCAACACAAAACTAAGAAAACATTCAAGGTGGGATACAGTGTTTGTTTGCATATGAACAAAGAAAGGTTGTATGATCACAATAACAACATCAAGGTTATATGGTATGGTATTTTTGAAGTATTGGAGAAGGTGGTTGTAATGCCTACAGACTCATTCTCCCCCCATATATGCACATTTATTTAGTATTGAATATGGAAAATATGAAACTCTATGAGCCTTCCATGTTGTATTAGGAAACTAAGGAGCATGTCCTACTCACCATAGAGAAATTAGCACTAGAATCTCACGAAGTTTTGGTAGAAGATATAATTTTTCCATAATAAATCCATAACTACATGACCTCTGGCAGATAGGGTTGAAAGGGAAACTTCCAAGAAAGGAAAAATGGTACTCTATGAAGAAGGTAGAGGAAAATTTCCCTCATGTCATTCAATAAACAATTTTGGGGACCAAAATCTTCCCTAAATGGGGAGGCATGATCCAGAATAGATCATTACAAAAATTGTCATCTATCTTGGTACTTTCTAGGTGGAAATTTTGGAGTAATAGGCTTGTAGGGCCCATTTTAGTAGTAGGTCCCAATTTGGAGATTTGGGTTCCAGAACCTTCCAGAGCTAGTTTAAAGGATCAAACAACACTTTTGGGGGTCAAAAACTTGTGAGCATAGCTCACAACCCCTCAACATTTTTCTACGCACTAATAGCTTTCAACAATTAAAAAATCACCTCAATCAAAGCTCATATATAGAAGTTATGCCTCCCACAAGTTGACCTACCCTATTGACCACCATGGTACCATTAGATGCCACATTAGTCCCTATTATTCATACATGTGGGTCCAATCACATGTGGATTTTCAATAAGATTCTAGAAGGTCCAAAACCATAACATTAATTGAGGGTTGAGGCATGAAAAAACCCTAATCCTAACCCTAGATGACTATTAGACTATGTTATATATTGGGCCACTAGGAAGAAAAGGAGTTACATTCTTTTAGTATTGTACTTGTTCCATAGTTGAGTAGAGCATCTAGGAGTGGGATTTGAGATAATAACAGAGGAGGTGGAAGATTATGTAGCAACCATTTAGGCCATAATGTCAAAGGCAACTCCATAGTGAGTGCCCCTTTCTTTGTACTTGCATTTGATAATTGAAGAAAAGATAACAGAGCATAGGCCTCACCTTCTAGCTAGGTTTTCTTCTATATCAGGTTTCCCTAGTAACATGTTGGGCTCATTTTTGTGGATGGTGTGTTCATTTGCTTGTTCTTTCATTTTCATATTTTAGTTATTTCATAAATTTGAGCACTAAAATAGTATTAAAAAATATGAAATCTAAGGAAACAACTTGCATAATAAAATGTTCTAGAATATTGCAAGATTTATTGTGATGATTTGTTCCAGTGGAATATCCATGGTAGTTTATAGATCGTGTATCTATTGTAACATAGCATGGATATTGGTATTGTAACATAGCACATATATTTGTATTGTAAGATGGATATCATTGTATTTATTGTGACTTAACATGGATATTTGTATTGTAACATGGATACCATTATATGCTACAATACTTATCATGTGCATAGATACTCTCTCACAACTATTCTTGGAGACCATGCCAACTACTCATCATTGTTGTACACTCTATAAATTATTATCCACCAACTATCTTGTGGGCCTTATTCAATGAGGGAGTAGATTAATCTTGTAGCAAACCGATCCTCTTTCTATCCACAAATATCACAAGAATTCAACAAAAATTTCAGGCAAGAGTAGAGTTCTACCACGATCCAAAGCATGTGCATGGTGGAACAATGCCCCTAGTATTTTTTCCAATTATAAATTGACCCAAATCATAAAAAAAATATATCATAGTTATGGATCAATGGTAAATCTGAATTTATATATCGAAAGATTCTAGAAAATGAAGGAAAGTTTGCTACAATATTAAATGGCTCCTTCAATATGTATGACCACATTACAGTAATTAATAAATTCACACACTAATTACCTAGTGAGATTTAATCAATGAGTATGGTCATATTACCTTAAGTAGGCTCCTTAGGAGTATGGTCATATTACCTTAAGTAAGCTCCTTAGGTACCTAGAATATAGTTCCTCATTAGTATTGACTTTGAAAATTGCTTTTAAAATGTGAATGCATGCATCACGCAATGTCTTAACCATTTTCCTTAACACAAATTCCATAATCAATGTTCAACTACTAACATACAAGATATGGACTAATTAAGTAAAGCACACAATTGGACTTCTAGTGCATGTCCTTTTCAAATAAAACTTAACATCATTTTCGTAAGGTTAACATGCAATATATGAACAATTAGGTATAAAAATATTTGCAAATAAAATTAGTAGGTAATAAAAAGTACAAGAGTTTTAAACAAGATATGAGATATGAATGACATGGAATAGAGAAGAACATTTTCACTAGTGTTTCAAATGAGCGACATGGAGTTTCTATGGGAGAAATCTAGAGTTTTTTACTATTTTGATTGCATGTTTATGCAAAACGGTTTATTAGTCCCTTCTCTTCGGGTAGTAGGGACTTATAGTAAATGATTTTCAACATTTCTATTAATCATGCACACGAACCGATGAACTTTCCATGTTTTAACCTAAAGTTTTGGGTAATTGATACACTTTTTAAGTTTCCTTTCATTAATTTATCCAAGGTTTTAAGGTTTGACCTCTTATTTGGCCTTATATTGAGGCAAGAGGCTTCTCAAACATAGGAAACAAGGGCTTTAAAATAAATAAAATGAATCTGCAACAAGGAAGGTGAATTAATGTTAAGTTTCAACTTAGCATTAATTCCCAAACATTAAATGTTTAATGTTTTGGATGCATAAAGTCTATAACCCACTTTGTAATGTTTGGAAGTGGCCTTGGTGTTGGTGTCCCACAATAACCCGTGTCATGTCCCTACAATGTGTGTTGTTTGTTGATTTCCCTGTGTTGGGCAACATAGGCTTCCATTACAGTCCATCAATATATTATGCTCTTCCACCTCTCCTCCCATTCCTTTGCAACTTGCCTCCCCACTATATGGATGGGCCTGTTGCACAGCTTGGATGGATCAATTGATTCAATTTTGTGGATCAATTGATTCATTGAACTAAAGGACAAATTCTCATGAAAAGAGGCACATGCCTAGGTTGCTCCTCTCTATCCCTCCTTTCATCCATCCTTCCTTTGCTTCCTTAGATGGAAACATTTCATCCATCCTTCCTTTACTTCCTTAGAGGGTGATGCAAGTAGGACATGATTACAGTATCATGACTAGCGGGGCCAGTAGCTAGGATCGAATTTCAAAGAGAAGAGCAGAGACGGGCAGTGTAGTCACTGAAAGAATTAGGGATGTCCTTCTCGTTAGCAGCTTTTCATTATCCCCGCTCACTTCTTTCGATCTTGCTTTCCCCGACGTTACTATCTACATCTTTGTTCGATCAGTGAGCAGTGAGTGAACAATGAGGCAAGTGGCCTCGTACAACACCAGCTCTTGGTCTCCCAAGTACTTTGTGCTTGAAGTTCTGCGAGTGTCGGACATGTGCATAGAGTGGAATCTGCAGAGGATTTTCAAGTACCTCAAGCGCAGCTCTTTTGTGTTTGTGGTAGCCTATCCTTACATTGACCATATCATTCAATTCCATCCGCAAATCCACATCACATATGTTAACATCCACAGGTTACTCATCACCAGCGTCATGGTCGCCTCCAAGTTCCTCGAAGACCTGTAAGCGAATTTTTACATTTAATACTTTTTGCTTGACAACAACGATTACCCTATTTCTTGTTTTAGTAAATCATTGATGTTGTTCTTCAGTTTTAACAATTAATCTCACCCTATTTCCATTCGACCAGTGAGGCGTGAGTGAGAGGAGTACTACAAATTCTGAATAAAATGTCTTGTAAACGCTCAATGATGGGGACAAAAACTGAAACACATATGAATCTATGCAATTCATATGGTTGAGAAGATAACAAAAGCTATCCAAAGCTATGAACATTTTATTCCTATAAGCCAATAACTTCTAAATCCATTTTCCACTGGATAGGTTTGCAAAGCGAGAAACAAGAAAAGTTGAATCTAGCTTAATTGTGAACGAAAGAGAGAAAATAGTAAATTCGAGAAAGAATATATAGGGATGATTCAACTAAATGTTGGTTGTTGATTCTGTATACAATACGCACAATTTTCCATGTCTTCTGGACTTTAATAACAACAGGTTGATTACCAATTTTACTTCAGAAGAGCATGATGATGGTATAGTATCATGGTTGTTGCCTCTCTTTCTTTGACCTTGAAATCGTTGGATTGAATGAGTGTTAACATACTTCCACAACCTTAGAACTAAGATTTAGTGCGGTACCTTCCCCACTATTGTGTATATCACATTCTTGCTTAGATGCACAGAACTAGGAAATGAAGACACAAAAATTGGATACCATTTAAAGAAATTGTCCATATCTCACACCTCAACGCCGCTCTCCACTTCACTCTGAAACCAGACCCCCTCGTGCACAGCTGAAATAAGAAGCTTACTCCCCCACCAACAACCCTGAAGGACAAAAAGAACAGATGACTATCAACATGAGGAAGTAAAACCAGTTGATAGCAATGCAAGAAAGATTCATAGTAGTGATAAATCCAGAGCTCATCACCCATGTACTTCCCATGCAAAATCGTAGTATGACATATGGAGGAAAGACTGGGAACCGAGACATGCGTCACTTGAGAAGGATCCCGTCACAACTTTGTATTCAGAAAGGTAAAATGAATAAATAAGAAAGCACACTGAAATGATAAGATACCAGACGAGAAATAAGCATGGACATGCTGAAAATGCAAAGAAAACTAACAACCAAAGAAAAAAAAAATGTTCTAGCTTACAAATATTAATTTAACAATTTATAAAAAAAAAATTAAGATTTAAATTTTATTGGTTAAGTTTTACTTTATCTAAAATACACCAATTCGTCTTACAAATATCGCACATCTATTCTTTACGCAATACTAATTGAAACATAAACAAGGGCAGTTGTGGAGCAACAAGTCCCTACTAAGAAGGCAGACTTTCTGCTCCCATATTCGTAGACAAGTTTCCAATGGTATAGATGTTGGCATTTTATGTGAAAACTTATCCATGCTACATAGTTTCTCTCTAGTAGCCCAGTCGAGTAGTCCAAGTTAGAGTAGCAGCCAGAGTAGAATAGTCGAAGAAGAGTGGTTGTTTGTTGTAACCAAGTACTAATTAGAACTATAGTTTCTCTAGTGCCAGGTAAAATTCTCCATGCACTACCTATTTTCTTTGTTATAGAATGGATACTATGTTTTCTTTGTCATAGAATGGAGACTAGGAGCACTTGGATTGAATAGTAGGGGTGGGAGGCCTTAGACCCAGTTAAGAAGCATGAAGTCCCAATAAGGAAGGCAAGTCAGTCACGAAGCATGAAGTCCCAATAAGGAAAGCAAGCCATAGGATAAAAATATGCTCAAACCAACCTTCAAAATAAAAATCTCTACCATTTTGATGAGAAAGGAATATAGTCAGCAATAGCAGGGACTCAAGTGAGCATGAGGCCAGATGCAATTTCTGGTTATTTCTCTTTCCACTTGTCAATGACAACCTTTGTTTTCGCTGATGTATAATACCCTCTTTATATTTGACCTCCTTCATATAAGACCCTCTTCATATTTGACCCTCTTCATATAAATTTTAGTGTCATATTTGACCTCCTTCCAAGTTTGATGGCACCAACTCACACTCATATAATGGCCTTGAACATAAAATCTATCCGTGGCATGTCGCTCAATGCATTAAATGTCTACTCAGATAGTGGGTCGATTTTCCATGGGAAAGAAAACAACTGTTTCGATCAGTTTTGTGACATCCAAAGATTTCCATTGCCCTCTCTTAGAAAGCCATTTTTTATTAAAACGTTTTGAGTTGTGGCATGATACATCAATTTAAACTAATCATACCAAATTTGAAGAATAAAAGTACACGTGGCATCAATTATTTTATCGTATATTTTCTCAATCTTGAACAACTTGTCCAGTTTTAAGAGTGTCACGTTTTATTTTAATGTTTTATTTTTATTTTAATCTCTGGTTTATTTTAATCTTTTATTGTCATGTTTTATTTTAATTTTTGATATCTCTGGTTTTAAGAGTGCGGATACATTTAGTATTATGATTGTCTAGATATTATATGATTAAGAGTTCACCAGAGAATAACATTGTCACTAGCAACACAACGCAAGTCAATTGTTGCTTCTCTCAGGGTTAAAAATCTTATTTATGTCTCACTTTGTTGTGAGAAATGAGCACATCAAAATCATACTTATGGGTTTCGGTAGTTAGAGGCTTTGATTTTTTCTTTGGTATATACAGTAGTTGGGAGGGAAATAAATGGTGCAAATCTATCGGCCCTCAGGACCAAGATCCGCTCACAGGATCGTTCTATATGCCCTTCGAGCCGAATCGGTTCTTTTGGATTCTCTGCTGGAATCCCCTTTCAAATCGATCCATAGGTTCTTTTTCGCGGTTTGTGATTTCCCAAGTTTGTGAGTTGAAACTCCGACTCTTATTCCTCCAATTCCATGATATCCGAACTCACGAAATGGCTATATCTCTTACTCTGTCAGCGCCTTCCTCACACGACCACCGCTAGGCTTATCATTAGCTCCTCTCGCCTCTTGTGCCTTCGCGAGTTTCAACGTCGTGCCTTCGAGCTCTTACCTTATGAACTCCCAAGAAGTGAGAAGTCAACGAAGTGTTGACTCCCTTCCTCTTGGCAACACATGTCCGCCTATCTATCACACGCCCCACCTTGAGGTTCAGCCACATGTCCCTTGTGCCTGGCTTCGACACTTCGCGACTTCGCCTTTCACAGTTTCGGGACTTGAAGTACCCAACTCTTGGGCTTTCACCCTGCAAACCTCTGAGTTCGTGAGATCCTCTAATCTCTGACACCTTTCCTCCTCCAATGGATGGCTTAGATTACTTCACGAATTCGCTACTCGCTGCTTCGGGACTTTCGGGACGAAAGTCTCGACCTCTTATCCTCCGATATGCCGAAACGGTGAATTTTCGACACGTCGCCTACGCGGGTCCCACACGGAACTCCCCACCTTTTTCAGACTTTCAGACCTCACGACTTCGCGAGTCCTAATGTTGAACTTCTGACTCTCCAACTCATGAAACCCCGAAGTGGTCAACAAAGTCTGACTTCCGTGTTGGCGAGCACACCACCTGTCCACTCCCAGATGAACGGTCCTAATTCACTTCGCAGCTTCTCCACTCATGAAGTTGAAGGGTTTCCCTTTTTAACCTCCAATGTCCAAGTCCCCGATACGAGTGATCTCGTGACGTGTGTCCTTCTTCTGACGAACGACTCAGATTCCTTCGCTAACTCGGGACTTCACACCTCGCGACCTCGCGAGTTTTGATGCAAAGACTTCGACCTTTCAACTCGTGAATCCCTGAGACCCGATTCTGTGAGTGATCCAACGGCCCAATTTCTCCTAAGATTTACTCTCAACGAATGCTTCTGTAACCTTCTTGCTCCTCTGCAAGATCGGACAACTTCCAGGACCTCGTGAATTCTCCATGGAGAACTCTAACCGTCAATTTCCTCCTTGGTGATTTCTACAAAATGAACAAAGTGTTCTCTTACGAAACTTGTCCTCCTGCAAAACACCTTCGCTACGCCTCCTTCCAAATGCTTCAAGCACTAGCCCTCTTGATCTTGATTGAAAAATTCCCAAGTCCCTTGGGGAAAATTCTTTCTTGCACTCCTTGCGGCAATTCCTCAATAGTTCCAAGTATCAGACTCTTAGACTATGTGCACTCTCTGCGACAGCAGTCTTCCAACAACTTCACTCAGTTTGCAAACACTGAGACTTCACTGAGCCTGCGCAATCCTTGCACGGCTCCTGTGCTTAATTTGCACTTCTACGAGAATGAGAATAACGTTATCTCTTCTGAGCTTTCAGAGATGAAACTCTGGACTCTTGTCAACGCATGCTTTGCAGACAACTTCACTGCACTCCTTGCAAGAAACCTCTTGCTCAAACAGAGAAATAATTGAAACTCATTCTTCACTCTCCCTCTCTTCAGAATTCAGACATTAAATATGAAATCATACATTCACACATCAAAGAAAATGTATAACAGAGAGTAAACAATCATGAGCATAACATTCAATCATGCATACACAGAAAGTATTTGAACGCCATGATTCTGAATCAAACTTCATATATTAATCTCAGAATTTCTGTACATGGGTTCTTCTACATAGTTTTCTGCTCTCCTATGCTCTCTGCTCTCTCATAATAATAATGTTGCTTATTGTTACAATAATACAAGTGAGGGTGACTATATCTGTTTCCCTCGAGCTCCTAAAACTGTCTAATCTACGAATTCAAGTCTATCTACTTACATTAACTAACATAAATGCCTTCACCTAATACAGACGAGAGCGGGATGCTCTAGGTCTATTTAAAATATGGAAGTACGCCCTTCCTTATTGTTTCATTTATGTTTGGTACATCCACTTCAAAAACATTCAAACAATTTTATCACATGCCAAAATGCGTTGGTGTGTGCCCCACGCTCGCTTGACGTTGGCGATGCTCCTGCATCAATAAACATCAAACATGTAAAGTCTCAAATTGTGAGACAGTTTCAAAATGGTTAGCCACTTCAAAGCCAAGAGAGAAGCATTGACTATAGTGATATACGTATCGACAATGTCGAATGAATTATTTTGTCTGCATTTTAATGGTATGATTTTGACCAGTTTGTTTAAGTGTTATAAATATAATTTTATACCTTTTTCAATAGATTTAATCTGAGTGAGGATGAGGCCATATGCAAGTTCTGGTTGATTTTGATGGTATAGCTATGCCTCTGGTAACACGACAGTTTAACCAAAAAGACAACTAACCGTGTTTTTGTCCATTTAAAAAGAACAAATAGTTCAAAGAACAGTGAATGTTACCTGACACTGAAGAATAGTAATCCTTGAAACCTGGATGCAAAATTATTGCACTCTTTCTTTACATTCTCAACATCTTACATAAACAAGATGAAAGTCAGATTCGTTTCACATTCAAATTTGCACCAAAACTGGCATTTCAATTGAATTTTCTGAAAGGACGCAACCCTTGACAACATAGAGAACCCTAGAATCCCAAAAATGTTAACAAAAAACCATGACATATAAATTAATTAAGCTTAAATAGCGAACTTGCACTAGCCAGATAAAACAATTAAGGAAAAAAGATCAAGATGATATATAATTCTACATTTGCTTATCAAATTAAAACATAAAATTAAAAAATAACATAATGTTGGGCATAGAACCTTAGAACTCAGAATGTCTTCTATCATAAATTTATCTGAAACCTCCATCAGCCACATCGAGGATGAGATTTTCAAGTATGGCAGTGATTTGTACGTGAGGTCGAAGAGATGACCATCTTGAATGAATAAATGTAAATATTTGAAGTGGAATTTTCTATTGAAGTGAAGATGGTGAGAAGCTGAAGTGTCATTTATGTGATAAAATTTATTTTGCTTGCAAAATCATGTCGATACTTGCAGTTACTGTGCAAGAAGTGAGTAGCTGAAGCCTCTCTTCTTCGTTTGAATTAATTGAGGGATGCCATTGGAAGATAAAGTTATAAATCCTACACCAGAGTTCCATGTTTATGTGTGGCAATCAACAAACAAAAACTTTTTAGTGTTTTTTTAAATTTAATTAAATAAAAATAGAAACTGTGGGACGCAACATTCAGATAAACTCACAGCTGACAAAAATGTCCTGTATTTTGATAACAGTTGGTTGTTTTGATAGCAGCTGGGTGTTTTCCCCTAGCCAAGTGGCTCGTGATTTGAAAGATGTGGTGCATGTATATACTCCTCCTTTCATGCATTTACAAATTTAAGTGTATATACCAAGTTCCAATGATATCAATATGCTCTCACCAGGAACCATACGCGCATTTACAAATTTTAAGTGTAGATACCAAGTTCCATTGATATCAATCCGCTCTCACTAGGAACCATACGCCTATGTGTTGTGTGACTATGTGATTTCTTCATTCTGTACATATATAAAAAAAATCCACCTAGACTCTGGAGATCCAAACCTGGCAACTCTACCAGAGTTGTGTCATGGTGGGTAATAATGACATCCTGCTGCTCAAAACCCACAGACAGTTGATCGATTCCCACGAGATGATAATCCAACTCAAAAATGCCTGCACAGGGGTTTTCAGGACAACGTGGGCTCCAAGACCACTCTTTCATTCATGTGCTAAGAGATTCGGGTGCTTCTTCCATCTATACAGGGAAAACATCCCAATTATAATGTACATATATGATGCCATTCATTTCATGGAGTTTTCCCTTTGCAACGCCTCCCATAAGACCTCGTTGCTCGTCACGGATGTTGCATTGGACAACCTTTGTGGAAGAATAGTGAAGTACTATTCTCTCAAGAATTTTGTGGAGACCACCGGGAAGCATCCAGATGAATGGAGCATGACACACAAGGGCCCCAAGTTCCATTACTCTTCCAGGATGCAGGTGGTGATGCTCGCATTGGGTATTTGCGAGAAGGTGAGTCTCTTTAGCTTTGGCAAGTAATTTCTCATCAGGAGAATGCTTTCTTTTCAATTGGGCTTCATCAATCATAGGTCCCAGGTTGTAGTGAGGTGGTGGGAGGAACGAAACTACTCTTCCTGAATGGAGCGTGGCACACGAGGGCCCCAAGTTCCTTTACTCTTCTGGGATCTAGGTGATGATGCTCGCATTGGGTATTTGCAAGAAGGTGAGTCTCTTCGGCTTTGGCAAGTAATTTCTCTTCAAGAGAATGCTTTCTTTTCGATTGGGCTTCATCAATCACAGGTACCAGGTTGTAGGGAGGTGGTGGGAGGAACGAAGTTGCTCTTCATGTTGCTAAGATTTATGCAGAATTTTATTTTTGCTGGGATAGCAGCGAACCATCGACTGAACCCTAAGTATAAACAGGTCGCTGAGGAGAGTGCTAGTTATGGAACCAGAAATGAATGACCACTGAGATGAGAAGAAGTTATTTATTCTAGGAAGGAGAAGGAGAAAACCATTGTCGTGTCATGGAGCATAGACCAGTGTCATCGAGCATGGTGTTTGACATCGACCAATGTCATTGGTGGAGCGGTACGTGTCATTGGTAGAGCATTGGTGGATCATAACAATAGCGTCTATGAATTTGAGAGGGACTAATAAACATGCCAAAAAAAACCTAAACATTTAATGTCTAGAACTAATACTAGACATTAGGTCTAGCATTAATCCCTATAGCTCAAAACTCTCTCAAAACTTTGCCAACTATGTGACAACTTTCCTACGTTTTGCCTCAATATGAGGCCAAATAAGAGCTCAAACCAAAAACTTTGGGTAAAAAATGAAATGCAGCTACGGAAATTTATCTACTTGCCAAAACTTTAGGTTAAAACATTATTTTGTAGGGAGTGATTAATAGAAACACACAAAACCATTTACTATAGTCCCTACCAGCCCAAAGGGCAGGGACTAATAAGGTATTCACTCAAGATTTTATTGCGAGCAGCGTTACATCTCCTCTAAAATCATTACAGAAATCCATACACATAATCATGAAATAATTGACTCATTTTTATTTCTTCGTCCTTAGATAAGCAATGATATAATATTAACTATCAGTTTTTCAAAATATCAATGCAGAAATCCATACACATAATCATGAAATAATTCACCCATTTTTATATCTCCATCCTTAGATAAGCAATGATATAATAATAACTATCGTTTTTTCAAAATATGTCATTGTTTGTGCATGGACCTATTTGCGTTGAAAATCAATTTTAAAACTCAAAGAAAATAGCATAAGCCTTGGATGGAGCTATATGCATTTAACGATGCTTTGACAAGAAAAACGCCATACTGTCACACACAATTACTTGCCCTTCAATACTTGGTCTTATTTTCTTACCAACTTGGTAGTCGGTAACTTCACAACACATATATAATCTAACTCTGCTCCGCTTCCATGGCCAGCCAAGGACACCATCCCATCCAGTCTTCCCTTTCTGGCGCTCCTCTCCCACCCAAGCACTCCATCTACCCTCGCCTCCATCGCAATTAACAAATGCTCCTCTGCTACCCAGCCCTCCATCCAACACGTCGACGGAAATTAATGAATGTGAATAAGAGTTAGGGCGATTTGGCGACTATATATATCTATTGTCAAATTTGAACAACAATACGACCCATCATCCATTATCAAATTTGAACAACGATAAGATGATAGAACGATATTATGGTTCAACTTAAATTATAGTTTTCTCATGATTTCTTCATTGCTAAGAATTTCACTATGTGTGTATCCTCGATATTAGGGTTTTAAACCATACATACAATGTTCCTTGGATGGTTAGCCCAAAATATAGTTTGGAACTTTTGTTTCTATCATAATCAATATCGCACACTCAGATTTGGAGACTTGTGTACAAATATCGAAGAAGCAAGTCCTTGACTTTAGGGAAGTGATATTTATGCTTTCTTAGCAAGGATTTGTTGCTCCGCAACTACCCTTGTTTGAAATACACTTCTCTACAACTTTGAAAGAGACAATATTAATGTAATCTAATTAAGAATGAGATCAAAGTCTGTTTTTTTATAAAGTCATATCTTTTTAAGAATATAATATTTTATTTGATACTATTGATGATGATAACATGTGCAATAGGACACCATACATATTTCTCCTTCATTCTCATCAAAATATATTTTGATAAAATAAATTTTATGGTTATTTAAAAAACTTATATAAATTATGATTTTTTTTTTCATTTTAAACTAGTTAAACTTAAGTATCCAGGGGATTTTGTGGTGCAACATATTTGAGATTAATTGAGTAGAGTAAGTCATTAATATATAACCTATAACCCATATCTATGAGTATTATTCATTAATCTATAACCTATAACCCTTATCCTTGGATCAGATGATGCTCACAAGGGTGAAGAAGTGGGATTGAAACCAACAAAATGAATCACATAACATCAATCATCACTTCCACAACTTGCACCTAGTAACCAGGACTTCCCAGGTGATCACCCATCCCAAGACGCCTCTAGCTCAAGCACGCTTAACTGTAGATTTTTCCCCACAATCAAGCCCACTTAGCTTACTACCTCATTCACAAAACTTTAGCAAGTATTGTTCCCTATGAACTATCCAATTAGATCTCCCTTCACTCTTAATATTTAAGCATAGAGTGGCTTTCGCAATGCAACATATTAGATATTATTTTGGGGATTAACGTAGAGTAAGTCATTAATCTATGACCCATATCCATGAATATTAGTCACAATTGACCAATAATTCTCATGATTTGAATATCCCACTTAACACTCACTTCATCTAGTGATGCTCATGGGGTGAAGTGGGAATGAAACTAGTGAAATGAATTGCATAGCATCAATCATCACTTTTGGGGCTTGCACTAGATTACCAAGACTTTCCAAGTGGACCAAGACTTCCCAAGTGATCACCCATCCCAAGATGCCTCTGACGCGTTTAACCATGGAGTTTTTCCACAATCAAACCCACTTAGTTTTCTATTCCATTTGCAAAACCTTAACAAATATTATACCTTAAATAAACTATCCACTTAATCCAAAAAATGATATCTATATAAAATTATTAATATCATACTGAAATTCCAAATAAAATAAAGATTTTAATGATTGCAATTCCTACTTATAGAAAGAAATGAGATTTATGAAAAAATAAATGAGATTTTGATGGGATGAAATTCCTATTTCTTCCCTTTCACCTAAACATGGATAATATATTTTATTTATGTACCACAAGTACATAATATAATACACAAGTACATAATATAATACATTTTTTTATTGATTATAAGTAAAGGGAATATTTATAAAAAGAAATGAGATTTTGATGGATGCAATTCCTATTTTCGCCCTTTCACCTAAACATGGATAACATATTTTATTTATGTACCACAAGTACATAATATAATACATTACATATTATTTATTGATTATAAGTAAAGGGAATTATGATGTTTTCAGTAATGGGTTTAACAGAAGTAGGGGAGGAAAATGTGCGAGCGGGTTTAAAGGCATGGAGGGTGAAAAAACTTAAACTCACTATAACCCTCAGTTGGGATATTGGGATGAAGGAAGTTGGAACCTATACTTCACGGGGGATGGCTGGCAGATTTGGGTATTGGGAGATGGAAACTCGAGATATACATAGATGGGCAACTGATAATTGGGGCTTTGTTATGGGATAATCGTTGGAGGTGTATATACTGACCAAAGGCTGGTACTGTTTTCTTTTTAAATCTCTAAAGGATGCAGAGGAGGTAATGAAAATGGTTTGGGTGGTGAATAATGACAGTCTAATGTTAAAGCGTTGGCACTGTGCTTTCAATATGGAGAAGGAGCATATATGTTTCAGACATTTGTGGGTTTTGTTGCCTGGGTGTCCGCTTGTAATATAGAACTTGGAGGCATTTAAGGATATTGGGAATGTTATCAGAAAATTCCTATATGCTGATTCAAAGATATTGACAGGGTCAGATAGAAGGATGGGGAAATTGATGGTGGAAATTGATCTGAATGAAGGTTTATCAACCAAACTAGATATTGTATGGAGTGGAAATGTGATTCAATAGAGGCTGGATTATTTGAGGGTTCCTTCCAGGTGTGCAGTGTGCAAGGAAACAAGGCACCTGTGACATCAATGCAATGGGTTCATAATGAAAGCGATGCTAGGATGGGATGATGCAGACGACGAAATGGAATTTACTGTACAACCTATAGTCACAAACTCATCTATTGAAGACTGGACATAAACCCTGCTTTCTATGGGATCGGATAATGACATAGGGATTGGTAAGTCAAACCTATTGTGCTCTAATTTTACTTCTTCACTATCTGTCAGTGATATTATTTGGAGGAAGGACTTAGGGAAGGCGTCTTCCATTTTAGATAATGCATCTAAGGAGAGGCTAGGGGTTGTATGGAACCCTAGATGTGTATATAATACAAAGGGTTTAAGGGAGTTGTGCAAGGAGGGAAATTAGGTAGATTCTTCAAAAGAACCCTTTGGTACTAGGAGGGTTTTGGAAAGGAAGGGTGTAGGAAGAACTATGGGAGGGGGGAGTTTTTCTTGGCTGATGTTGACTGTGTCTCAGTCAAGTGAGTTGGTGGAGGGGGGAGGAAACTACCAGTCTTTGAGGCTTTACTAATTGTGTGGGTGAGGGTTTTCCTACTACGGAGAGGGCTACTCTAATTATTGGGATTGTGGAAGATAGGTCTGTGATACAGAATGGGCAGCAAGATGGTTTTATTAGGGGGAGGGGTAAATTTGATGTTCTTTTTTTGGCATTGTTCTTGAAGCCCGGGTCTGTTGGGATTGAAGAGAGTCTGGATTGCACTACTATTTCTTTGGAAAACCCTGTAGAAAAGCCTCATGAGGGTTTGGAGGGGAGGGTTGAGATTTCTCGTTTACATATACATGATTATTTTCTTAGTGGAGTTGGTGCAGGTTCTACAGAAACCCAGAGTGATAATTGTCTGAAATCCCCGATTGTACTCTCTGAGATAGATGAATCGTTAATTAATTTTATACCTACCTATAGAGATATTCGTACTGGATCTCCTCTAG
The DNA here is from genome assembly GCA_000966675.3 of Picea glauca. Taxonomy (NCBI): domain Eukaryota; kingdom Viridiplantae; phylum Streptophyta; class Pinopsida; order Pinales; family Pinaceae; genus Picea; species Picea glauca. The sequence continues at coordinate 101,823 of JZKD02S1642286.1, forward strand.
TGATTTATGATGGGGTGGAACCTGTACCAAATACTTTATAAAATAATGGGAAGGGTGATATTGGAAGGCGTGAGTTTTCTTACATTTCGGTGAGAGAAGATGCACTATTGAAATGAGTGGTTCATGGAAGTCTGGAGAAATATTTTTCCTCACTTAAAACCATAAGTGCGAGGAAGCTAGAGAAAGAGAAGGGGAATTTTGCTACTACCAGTTTAACGATGATTGATGGACCTAGGGCACTTAGAGGTCAAATATTCCTAGGGAGGGTTAAAAGATTATTGTTGCAACTCTAAATGTTAGGGGAGTGGGGGGAACTTCAAAGTTTCTAGCCCTCAAAATGTTTCTACAGTCAACAAAACCGAATGTCTTATTTATCCAAGAAACTATGGTCTATGAAGTAAAAGCAAGAGAAATTTTTGTCAAGTTACTTCCTTCTTGGTATTTCTATGGAGTGGATTCTTCAGGGTTCTTAGGTGGCCTTTTAACTGCTTGGAATCCAAGAAAAGATGAATTTCCTGCTTTTTTGACCCCTGTAAGGATATTGTTGGATGGAGTAGATAAAGATTTAAATAAAAGACTGAACTTGATAAATCTCTATGGACCTTATTATGACAGAGAGGTATTTTGGGATGTTATTAAAAGGGATGGGCTTCTCAATGAACAAAATATTATTCTAGTGGGCGAACTAAACTTTACTACCTCAAACAGAGAAATGTGGGGAGCCCATGCTAGAGTTGATCCCTTACAAATTTATTTTAGCCAATTGATACAAGTTGAGGGACTGGTGTATGTTGAGACTTTAAAACTACTCCCTACCTGGAGAAATGGAAGAGGAGGTCAGGACTACATTTCTAAGAGATTGGACCGATTTTTTATTTCAGAGGATATAGCATTGTCAAGGATCAGATACAGAACTTGGGTAAGTAATTCAAATATTTTTTATCATATGTCTGTGATCCTCCATTTGGAACAAGATAAAGTAAAGGTATGATACCCTTTTAAATTTAACTCTATTTGGATTGAGGAACCAAAGTTTGTAAATTTAGTGAGAGAAAACTCGAATGGACTATTGGGAAATGAGATTTTAAATCCTATGGATTCATTAGTTAAAAAGATAAAGTTACTTAAGTCTATAGTGATAAACTGGGAATGAAAGAAAAAACTTGAAGCAAAGGAAGAGTTGGTAAAGATTGAAATTGAATTGGATACAATGTACACTAATTTTCCAGGGGGTTTTGAGAAGGAGGAAGACAAAGTGTGGGTACTAGAAAAATAAAAGAGGAAAATGGTTCTACTAAGACAGGATGAGGAAACTTGGAGGAAAACAAGTAGGATAAACTGGTTGGCTTCAGGAGACATGAATACTAATTTCTTTTGATGCAGGAGCATCGCCAGCAGTAAGCGAGCGCGGAGGCGGAAGATAGATGGGATGAGCACAACACATTTTTTCACATGTTGAAAATGTTTTGAAATATTTTGAAAGACTAAGGAAGGAATATTAATGAAATAGTTAAGGAAGGCATACGCGCATTTATGAATAAGTGATTGTAAATAGATCTTGAGAAATCTGCTCTCATCCGTCGATGTAAAAGGCATTTATGCCCAGTTAATGAAAGTAGGTAGATTTAAATTCTAGATTAGACAGTTTTAGGAACAGGAGGGAAAACGACTATAGACACCATCATCTTTGTATCATTGTATCAATCAGAATTAGATCAATTAAGCACATTAGCATAGAGAAGAGGAGAGTTTTAGCAGAGAGTTGTAGAGAAGAATCCATGTACATAAGTTCTAAATTAATATATGAAAATTTGATTCAGATTCATGGTGTTATGATCCTTTCTATGTATACATGCTAATTGATCTTCTTATGGTTGTTTTATTCTCTCTATCATGCATTTTTTGTTAAGCTATGTATGTATGATTTCATGTTAAGTGTTTGAAGTCTGAGAGAGAGAATGAGTTTAAATTTTTTCTCTTTCTGAGTGAGAGAGTTCCTGCAAGAAGTGCAGTGAAACGTCCGCAAGGAGTGCATTGATGAAGGTTCAGAGTTTATCTCTGAAAGCTAAGGAGGGATACCGTTGTTCTCATTTTAGAATAAGTGAAAGACAAGCACAAAATCCGTGCAAGGTGTGCGCAGGCTGGTCGAGACCTTAGAACTTATCAACTAAGGTTGAGAGATTGAAGGACTGTCATTGCAGAGAAAGTGCATAGAGTCGTGAGTTCAAGTACGCTAAAGTATTTGAAGGATTGCCGCAAGGAGTGCGTGCATGAGTCTCCTTGAAGACTTGAGTTTGTGAAGAAATCTCAGAAGGGTTAGGGCCTTTGAATCATTCAAGAGAAAACAGGAAGCTCAAGTCATTGTGCAGAAGTCACACCCCAGAGAAGGATCACAGAGTCAATTTTGAGCCAGAGGTTCTTGAGGAGGAAACTGAAAAATCAAAATTCTCCAAGGAGAACTCCCAAAATAACGAGGACCGTAGGATCCAAGAAATTTGCGGGGGAAGTTAAGCGTTGGACAGATCCACCTTCAAAAGGAAGGATTTAATGTGGACCATTGATTTCGATCATTGGACCGTCGAGATCATTTCGACATTTTGGGGGTCATAAGTCCGAAGTGTGGACGAAACCTTTGGTTGATCAAATCCCCGAAACACGAAAAGAGTTTCGTGTATAAAGGCGAAGAGTGATGAGGTAGGAATTTCGAAATTTCAAAATTCGGGGTTTCGGAGGTCCTGAGGACGAGTGATCAGGACACAAGGGGGAGGAAATCCCGAAATCACAAGTCACAACGGGATATTTGTAAGAATTTTGGGAATCGTCATTTCGGCATTCTTATTGACAAGGAGTAGAGTGCTCCACATAAGAATCTCTAAAATCATGAAACACAAAATACCTTTGGAGGAGCGTTTTGAAATTTTGGCATTTTGAGATCCGGGATCTCGAGGAGACAATGATTTGGAATCGAGAGTTTCGAACTCCTGGTTCACGAAATCCTGGGGAAGAAAACCATTTCGGCATTTCGGTAATTTGGGGTCTGGAAGGTATAGGAAGTAAAGAGTTTGAGATCAAGCATCACAAACTCTCGGTACGTGAAATTGCGCTAGCCGTCGGATCAAAGAGATATCCACAACCGTTGATCTCCTTGGAAGTGGGATACCAACATTTTAGTATTTCAGGGTTCGGCATACTGGAAATACTAATGACAAGGAACAAGGGGCAATAAAGGGAAAATTTTGAAGTCGTGAAGTGTGACGGGACTTAGAGTGGACTTTTGGGATTTTAGAACTTCAGATTCCGGGACTCCGGGACTCAAGAGACAGAGTTGCACATCATCGCAACTCCCAAAATCATGAAGAGAGGAAAGTCGAAGTCAGTGGTGAGAAGGGTCTAGTGTTTGGTATTTCGGGTTTCGGAGGTCGAAGAGGTAAGGCGCTTGACAACAGGATTCGCAAACTCGTGAAATACGGTATCCCAAAAGGAAAGGGGGAAAGTCCCAATGTCAGTTGGGCATTGATCGTGGAGTTCATGCTAGTGCAAAGATCACGTGAGCATAACTCAAAAGGACCTGTGACATACACTCATTTGGGTGTGTGAATAAATTTCCCGAAGGGGAAATTGAAGAGCCAGTCAAACTCTAAGGGGCCGAAATTGAAAGATCTTGTGCGGACTTCGACCTAAGGGTTGGGGGTCTATGTTAGTGTGGTATCAGAGCGAGTAAGAGTTCTTTTCTTTCTGTAGCAGAGAAAAGAGAAAAGATTTGCAGCCATGCCATCGAGAAGAAGAGATAGACCAATGCCTGATCCAGCAGTGGAAAGGGAAATGTGTGAACTACGTGCTAGGCTTGATGCCATGGAGACAGTGTAGAGGCGCATATTCAATGCTGGGGATATCAGCAAGGCTGAAAGTGAAAATGAAGCTTGAAATGAAGGAGAAGAAGTCGCAGTCGAAGATGCAGTAGATGAACGCCTATTCAGGGTTGTTGCAAGGATAGGTGCCAGGGAAAAAATGGAGATTCCCATGTATGAGGGCAACCTGGATGTTGAAAAGCTTCTAGAATGGATTAGAAATCTGGATAAATATTTTGACTATGAAGATGTCGAGGAAGACAAAAAGGTTAAACATGTTGTTACTAGACTTACAGGGCATGTATCATTATGGTGGGATGAACTGCAGGCTAACAGACGCTGCAAAGGAAAGCAAAAAATCAAAAGTTGGGATAGAATGGTTGCGAAGATGAAATCCAAATTCATACCCAAGGATTATCAAATCACTCTGTTTCATAGGATGCATAACTTGAGACAAAAGTTGATGACAGTGAAAGAGTACACTGAAGAATTCTACAATATCAACATCAGAGCAGGTCATCGTGAAAGTGATGATGAAAAGGTTGCCAGGTACATGAATGGTCTGCGATATGAGATTCAAGATGAGATGAGAATGATGAGCCCTTGGAATGTGGAGGATGCTTATCAGATGGATCTGAAAGCTAAAGAGAAGCTAAGCCGGAAGCAAGGTCAGAGAGGCCGAGGCAGAAGTCAAGCCAGAGGCAAAACAATTGCCCAAGATAGGAATCAGAAACCTAAAGAAGAGTGGAAGAAACCTCAAAATCAAACTAGGAGAGGTGGAAGCTCACAGAGAGGATAGTATGCTGATAGAAATACTTTTCCTCGAACCAGAGGAAGAGGAAGAGGCAGAGGTGGAGAAATAAAATGCTTTACCTGTGGGAAAATTGGACACAAATCCTATGAATGTCAGACAGAAAGAAAGAGGGTGGTGAAACTCACATTGCCAAAGCACAAGGACGGAATGTTGAGGCAGAAGATGCTAAGGGCGGAAGATCACTAATGATGAGAAAAGTTCTCTTAACGCTAGAGAAGGAGGCAGAGAACCCAACCCAAAGGAACAGACTTTTTCAAACTTCTTGCAAGACCAAAGACAGGGTATGCAAAGTCATCGTGGACAGTGGTAGCACAGACAATCTCATTTCTATAGAGATGGTAGAAAAGATGGATCTAGAGACTATTGAACATCCAAGCCCATACAGAGTTTCGTGGCTACAAAAAGGACATCAGGTAAATGTCACTAAACAATGTTTAGTTGAATTTAAAATAGGAGGATATAAGGATGAAATTTTATGTGATTTCATTCCCATGGATGTTTGTCATCTATTGTTGGGTAGACCATGGCAATATGATAGAAATGTGATTCATGATGGGAGACAGAACACATACACCCTGGAGAAGAATGGGAGAACTCACATGTTGTTGTCGATTAAGGATAAAGAAGTGAAACCAGAAGTGAGAAACACTGTACTTCTCATGAGTGGGAAGGAACTTCTTAAGGAGGTTAAGAAGAAGGAAGATACACAATTCATTGTGGTCAGGAAGCCTATAATTGTTTTAACCAGTACAAGAGTGGATAATTTACCAGAGGAAATCCAAAAGTTGTTGGAAGAGTTCGTTGATATAGTAGTGGACGAACTACCTCCTTCGTTGCCACCTATCAGAAGTATAAGTCATCACATTGATCTTATACCTAGAGCTAGTTTACCAAACAAAGCAGCATACAAGTTAACACCACAGGAAAATGAAGAAGTCAAAAGACAAGTCCAGGATTTAATGGACAAAGGATTGATTTGACAGAGCTTGAGTCCATGCATTGTTCCAACAGTGCTCGGCCCAAAGAAAGATGGAGGCTGGAGAATGTGTACATACTCGAGGGAAATCAATAAGATTACCATCATATACAGATTTCCATTACCAAGGATAGATGATTTGATGGATTGCTTGAGTGGAGAAAATTTGTTTTCAAAGATTGATTTGAAAAGCGGATATCATCAAATTCGTATGAGAGAAGGTGACGAATGGAAGACAGCCTTTGAGACGAATGAGGGGCTGTATGAATGGCTTGTTATGTTGTTTGGCTTAACAAATGCGCCCAGTACTTTCATGAGATTGACGAATGAAGTCCTGAAAGAGTTTATCAGGAAGTTCGCCATCATATATCTTGACGATATATTAATTTTCAGCAAGACAGAAACAAAACACTTGAAGCAGTTAGCTACAGTGATGAGGAGATGAAGTTGCTGATAAATATGAAGAAATCAACATTTATGAGGACCGAACTCATTTATTTGGGTTTTGTTATCTATGCAGATGAGATGAAAATGGATTTGGATAAGGTAGAGGCGATTAAGAATTGGCCATCGCCGGAAAGTGTATTTGAGGTTCGAAGCTTCCATGGATTAGCTACTTTCTATAGGAAATTCATACAAAATTTTAGTGGGATTAGCGCACCAATGATGGACACGATGAAGAAAAGACACAAATCTTTTCATTGGACAGAGGAAGCAGAAAAAAGTTTCAACTTGTTGAAGAAAAATATTATTGAACAGCCAATTCTGGTGTTGCCAGATTTCAGTAAGACATTTCAGGTCAAGTGTGACACTAGTGGATTTGCAATTGGAGCAGTCTTAAGCCAAGATGACAGACCGATCGCATACTTCAGTGAGAAACTAAATGAAGCAAAGGTTAAGTACTCCACATATGACAAGGAATTTTACGTAGTCATACAAGCACTGAAGAAATGGAGGCATTATTTGGTTTCTAAAGAGTTTGTTTTGTACAGCGATAATCATGCTTCACAATTCATGACTCAACAGGAGAAGTTGAACCAAAGACATGTTAAATGGGTTGAATACATGGAGAATTTTACTTTTGTAATTAAACATATTTCTGGAACTGCTAACAAAGTTGTTGATGCTTTGAGCAGAAAATTTTTGCTTATGCAGGAATTTAGAGTCAAAACTTTGGGTTTTGATAATCTCAAAGAAATGTACAGAGATGATCCATATTTTAAAGAGGTATGAGGCATCTAAGTATCCAATTCTCAGGGACAGAAGTTAGTGGACCGAATATATGATCCAGGATGGATTATTATTCAAGGGAAATCAGTTATGTATTCCAAAATGCTCCATGAGGGAGAATCTGCTGAAAGAAAAACACAGTGGAGAATTGGTCGGAAACTTCGGTCATGATAAGACCTTCTCAAAATTGAATGGCTCATATTTTTGGCTAGGAATGAGGACAGATGTTAATAAATTTGTGGACAGATGTAGAATTTGTTAGCACACAAAGGGAAAAAGGTAGAACACAGGGTTATACCAGCCATTACCCATAACTGAGAGGTCGTGGGATGCAGTGAGAATGGATTTTATATTGGAGCTGCCAAGAACACAGAGAGGATTTGATTCAATCTTTGTGGTGGTAGACAGATTTTCAAAGATGGCACATTTTATACCATGTCAGAAAACCAACGACGTAACTCATATTGCGAACCTGTTTTTCAAGGAAGTTGTCAAACTTCACGGCTTACCAAGAAGTATAGTTTCAGATCGAGACACCAAGTTCGTGGGAAATTTATGGAGGACTTTATGGAAGAAGATAGGGACAAATTTGTCATTTAGCTCAGCTTATCATCCTCAGATGGATGGGCAAACTGAATTTGTGAACAGGAGCTTGGGAGATTTGCTAAGGAGCCTATTGACTGAATACCACAGTCAGTGGGATCACATTCTGCCACAGGAGGAATTTGCTTACAATGATTCACTCAACAGAGGCACAGGGTAGATTCCATTCCAAATTATCTATGGAATGAAGCCAAGGGGAGTTTTATAATTGAAGGATTTAGAACAGGATGAAACTATAAGTGCTAGTGCAGAGGATTTTGCAGAAGCATTGAAGGAACTTCACAGCCAAGTGAGGGAACGTTTGCGAAATTCAAGTCAAGAGTATAAACGCAGAGCAGATCAACACAGGTGAGAAATTCAGTTTGAATTTGGTGATCTGATTCTTACACATCTAAGGAAATAAAGGTTCCCAAGGGGAACATATAACAAACTGAAAATGAAGAAGATTGGACCATGCAAGATCGTAAAGAAATTTGGGGCAAATTCATATGAGATCGAATTACCCAATGGGATTGGAATTTCACCGATATTCAACATCTCATATTTGTACCCTTACAGAGATGAAGAAGCAAGAGCAGACAGTGAATAGACAGAGGTTTAGTGGACTAAACAAATGCCTGTAGCTGAAAATCCACAGATGGAAAGTATACTTGACAAGAGAATCAACAAGAGGACCAGGAGAAAAGAGTATTTTGAATACTTGGTCAAATGGAAGGGACATCTAGTTGAAGATGCCAGTTGGGAGAATGAAGCATAAATTCAGAAGCATGGACAGACCATGCAAGAACTCATGAACAGGAGTCCATGAAAATTTTCAATCGAGGGAGTATGATGCAGGAGCATCCCTAGTAGCAAGCGAGCATGGAGGTGGAAGACAGCACGGATGAGTGCAACGCATTTTTGCACATGTTGAAAATGTTTTGAAATATTTTGAAAGACTAAGGAAGGAATATTAATGAAATAGTTAAGGAAGGAATACGCGCATTTATAAATAAGTGATTGTAAACAGATCTTGAGCAATCTGCTCTCATCTATCGATGTAAAAGGCATTTATGCCCAGTTAATGAAAGTAGGTAGATTTAAATTCCATATTAGACAGTTTTAGGAACATGAGGGAAAACGACTATAGACACCCTCATCTTTGTATCATTGTATCAATCGGAATTAGATCAATTAATCACATTAGCATAGAGAAGAGGAGATTTGTAGCAGAGAATTGTAGAGAAAAACCCATGTACAGAAGTTCTGAATTAATATATGAATCTTTGATTCAGATTCATGGTGTTATGATGCTTTCTGTGTATACATGCTAATTGATCTACTTATGGTTGTTTTATTCTCTCTGTCATGCATTTGTTGTTTGTTATGTATGTATGATTTCATGTTAAATGTTTGAAGTCTGAGAGAGAGAGAGAATGAGTTTAAATTGCTTCTCTTCTTGAGTGAGAGAGTTCCTGCAAGAAGTGCAGTGAAACGTCTGCAAGGAGTGCATTGACGAAGGTTCAGAGTTTATCTTTGAAAGCTCAGGAGGGATACTGTTATTCTCATTTCAGCAGAAGTGCAAGAGAAGCACAAAAGCCGTGCAAGGTGTGCACAGGACGATCGAGACCTTAGAACTTATCAACTAAAGTTGAGAGATTCAAGGACTGTTGTTGCAGATAAAGTGCACAGAGTCGTGAGTTCAAGTACGTTGAAGTATTTGAAGGATTGCCACAAGGAGTGCGTGCAGGAGTCTCCTTGAAGACCTGAGTTTGCGAAGAAAGATCAGAAGGGTTAGGGCCTTTGAATCATTCAAGAGAAAACATGAAGCTCAATTCATTGTGCAGAATTCATGCCCTAGAGAAGGATCGCAGAGTCGATTTTGAGCCAGAGGTTCTTGAGGAGGAAACTGAAAAGTTAGAATTCTCCGAGGAGAACTCCCGAAATAGCGAGGACTGTAGGATCCAAGAAAGTTGCGGTGTAAGTTAAGTGTTGGATAGATCCACCTTCGAAAGGTAGGATTTAACATGGACCATTGATTTCGATCATTGGACCGTTGAGATCATTTCAGCATTTCGGGGGTCATAAGTCCGAAGTGTGGACGAAACCTTTGGTTGATCAAATCCTCGAAACGCGAAAATATTTTCATGTATAAAGGTGAAGAGTGACAAGGTCGAAATTTCAGAACTTCGGAATTTGAGGTTTCAGAGGTCCTGAGGACGAGTGATCGGGACACAGGGGGGAGGAAAGCCTAAAATCACAAGTCGCAGCAGGATATTTGTAAGAATTTCAGGAATCGACATTTCGGCATTCCTGTTGACAAGGAGTAGAGTGCTCCACATAAGAAGCTCTGAAATCACAAAACGTGAAATACCTTTGGAGGAGCGTTTCGACATTTTGGCATTTCGAGATCCAGGATCTCGAGGAGACAGTGATTTGGAATCGAAAGTTTCAAACTCCCGGTTCGCGAAATCCCAGGGAAGAAAACCATTTCAGCATTTTGGTAATTCGAGGTCTAGAAGGTATAGGAGGTAAAGAGTTCAAGATCAAGCATCACAAACTCCCAGTACACGAAATCGCACTAGCCATCTGATCAAGGAGATATCCACAACCAATGATCTCCTTGGAAATGGGATACTAGAATTTCGGTATTTCGGGGTTCGGCATATCAGAAATACTGATGACAAGGAATGGGAAGCAGTAAAGGAAATTTTTTTAAGTCGTGAAGTGCAACAAGACTTAAATGTTGATTAAGGTTGGTTGTCATTGATGTCAACCCTTGAAGAAAGCCCCGTAGCACAAAGGTTTGGGTAATGGACCCAATATTGTTTGATGTAAATATGACTCATTATTTTTTTTTCATGGTTGATAAGAAGTAAATTTGGATGAACTCCAAAGTGGTCCCCTTATGGTGAAATCCCTCACGGGAAGACACTTTGTGGAGTAAGAGAACCCATGCTTAATTGAGGAATAATGAGATGAAGGAAAGTGAACTTGTCAGAGAAAATATCCTATATGGATAGTGCTTGTCATGTCATTTCCAGTGGTATGTGGAACGTCACAAAATTCCTCACGGTTATAGAGTTATGGCCATGAGAAGTTGAAGACCCCAGGTTTGGGTAATGGACCCAAGTTTGTTTGATGGGTAACTGTATGAGTTATGATATACTTTTAGATAATACTATTCTATATGGATAGTACATTTCATTCCATTTCTGTTGGTATATATAACATCACATAAATCCTCACGGTTTGAGAGTTATGACATTACGAAGTTGGAGGACCCTCATATGTCATCTAGAAGCCCCAAAAGGTCAAAGTAGTCAAAGTGGTTTAAGATATTTTAAATGGAAAATAATAAAGTGAAGCGATGACTGTATTATAATTCAAAGTGAATACAAAATAAATTATTTCAATAATAAATTTAATGGAGAAAGTGGAAGTGGACCCAACCCTAAAATAAGGAAAGTGGGCCAAGTGACCTAGAAGATGTTTTTAAGGAAGCTACTTGGAGAGTATTATAAGAGGCAAGGCTCTCTCATTTGAATCACACTTGAGAATATTTAATATCTATAGGTTTATGAGGTAAACAAATGATATCTAAGCCAAAATTCTGAGGAAAATGAAGAAAAGAAGGCCGAAATGCAAGGAAGGATAAATTATTTTGATGGTGCTTTCTAAGGTATGTTATTTACAAGTCATCTCACCATTTTCACTATAACTTTGTTTCTATAATGATTCAGATCCTGAAATTGATATGAAAGTGAGAAAACATATCCAAGTATCTGTGGTAAAAAATTCATCTTGTGGGTCATTGTATTTTGGGAGTTACACACCGTGGAAAATAGGGTTTGTGGCCAGTCCTGAAACTAGTCAAAATCAGGTGTTTCGGGTACAAACGTCATAATTTATTCATAACAGATCCAAATTCAATGAGACAAAATGTTTTGGTTAGGGTACATTATTTAGTATGTTTTGTAATAGTTTCATATCAATTCATCAAATATTTTGTGTGGGGCCCGCTCTACAAAGTCGCTCTCTAGAATAAGCCTGAATTCAGCAAGGTATGTCCTTTTTGCTATAACTCCTTTTCTGAGAGGTTCCAAGTAGTGAAACTTGGAGGAATTACATAAAACACACTAAAGAACATTGTGTATCAGTTTTAGATCTTTATACATTACAGGTTCAAAGTTATGATTACTTCAAGTTAGGGTTGTTGACTAATCCAA
>JZKD02S1642286.1:141699-153381 GCA_000966675.3 Picea glauca
TCTACCCTTCTATCCCCAAAGGGAATTCTTAAAGAAATGGCCCAACTCATCTGTAAATTCTCGTGGCAAGGGGGAAAATCCAATCACAAAAAATTCCACTTGGTAAACTGGGAAACAATCACTCAACCCAAAAAAAGTGGTGGTCTGGGAATCGGAGACCCCAAAATCACCAATTCTACAATGGGAGCCAAACTCTTGTGGAGGATAGTCTTAGGGGGTAATGACTGGTGGAAACATGCACTTATTAACAAGTACATATTGGGTTAAAGAAAAAGGAGTATGGACAAACCACAAACTCAACAAACAGGTTCTCAAATATGGAAACTAATAAAGGGCTCTGCCCCCTTTTTAGAGAATACCCCTCCTGGATCCTGAGAAATGGAAAAACAATTAGAATTTGGCAGGATCGAATCTTTGCGGTGACTTTCAACCCCAGCGATGAAAATATCATGGAGCTAAAATGTTGGATGTTAGGCATAAGCAAGTGCACCTTGTACGACATCTCAGCCTGGAACGACAAAGGTAGCTAGAGAGACTGGAACTTGGGGGATGTCCCGCAGCATCTGATAGCACAAGCTCATCACCTGACCTTTCTTCTGAAAGGGGCTACACCCATTCAAAAAACCTTGCCAGACAACATGGGTTGGGGGAACAAAGGATACTCATTCAAAGAGGGTTACAAAAAGATCCTTGATCTCACGAGAGACTACCAAACCTCAAAAAAATGGAACAATGTCTGGAATCGGGACTCCCTTCCCAAAATCAACTTCTTCACTTGGACTCTAGTGCATGATAAAATCCTTACAGGGGAAAACCTAATTAAAAGAGGATTTCATGGCCCCTTCACCTGCCCTCTTTGCCAACACAGTCAAGAGAACATCAACCATTTATTCTGGGAATGCTCCTTTGCAAGAAAGTATTGGACCTTAGCCTTCGGGGATCTCTCTAGAAATATAAGATGGCCCTCTTCTCCCCATCCCAGCCTGGGAAACTGGGACAAGTACTATAAGGATCCTTCAAGGACAATCCAGCTCTGAAGCGCATTTGGCAGGCGATGCCAAAGTCCATTTGCTAGCATATTTGGATAACAAGAAACATGAAAATTTTTCAAGGAAAAGCCTCCCTTCCCCAAACAGGCAGCTACTAAAGTGAAGTTGTTTCTCTCAGAATCCATAAACTCAAAACCAGGGATGATTTTGAGGATGGAAATTTATTTTAAAATGTAGAAACATTGGCGAATCTTACTATTCCTTCATATGTCAACTATAAATGTTTGGCGATATTTTTGTAAAAATATTCAAATTTCTAAGTATTTTATATAGTTTTTATAAAATTCTGGCGATTTTTAAGGTAAATTAATTTTACCTTATAGAATTTGGGCAAATAATTTTTAAAAAAGTGAATCTCGTTTTTGGAAAAACCATGGAAAATTAGCCCATGAGCGAAATTTATCCCCTAAAATCATCCATGCTCAAAACCCCTAAAAATAGAGGACTCAACCAAGTGGACCACCTGGGAAAAAGACTGGATGGCAAGCTTCAATCTCAGGACTTCTAAGCACACCTACGCAGCAAAAAGATCAAGTTGGCAGCTTCACAACATCCTCAACATAGACCTTTGGATCCAAAAGAAAAAATTACATACCCTTTGTTTCGATGGAGCTTCAAAGGGAAACCCAGGGGAGGTAGGTGCGGGTGGGGGGGTACTCTTTGATCTTGGAGGAAAAAAATCCTCAATCTACCATTAGAATCTTGGGACATAAACCAACAACAAAGAAGAGGCCTACGCCCTCTTAAAAGGTGTACAACTAGCCCAGACTAGGGAATCCTAGAGCTTGTAGTCCTAGGGGATTCCAAAACTATAATAAGTTGGATGGTAAAGGGAACAAACCCCAGAGACCCGATCCTAAAGAAAATCATGGGCAGAACCAGACTGGCCTCCCGAGATATCAGAACCACCTTCAACCACATACTAAGGGACAATAACAGTGAAGTGGACAAGATGGCTAATGCAACAATAGGGGCAAACCTAGGAACCCTAAGTATAGACGAAGTTTCAACCCAAGCACCCCTCTACTAATGATCACCCAGGATCAGAAGAAGGTCGACGAAAGAAGGCGCTACCCTTGGGGTCCAAATAAAACTCCTGGGCACATGGGTAGGAAGGATGGTCGCCACACCCAAAATAAGAGGGAAGGGGGCTTATCCACGCAATCAATATTGGGTCCCCTAGGTGAGCGGAAAAGAAACCTCATCATCATAAGGTGGATGCTTGCAATCGTCCACGCAGCTAAGAGAAAACATAGGCCCACGAGGTGGCATGTGCCACGCATAGACCACTCATCCCGAGACAATGAGGTGGCCATCATTTCGAACAATGTGAAATCCTTGCTTTGCGTGGTAAATATGGGCTTGTTCCTTCATTTGTGTGTAAGTGCAGTATGGGACTCTCCTCTCCCACAACCCAGCAGCTCCCCTGTCATCAACCTCACCTCCACTCTTCCTTCCATGGTGTCGGACGGTACAGTTTGCAGGAATCCTCCCACAAACCAGCAGGATTTTACGTCATTCCCTCCTTCAGCACTAACACAGTCGTCCTTGTCCAGTTTGTGGCTCATGTAGGAAATCCCTTCCGCTTGTTTGTCCTATCGGGTCCAGATGTTATTTATTCTATCTCTCTCGCCACCCTCGCGAAAAACCAGACTTTTGATACGAATAACCTGGGTCTCTCCTTACTCGGAGTCATTGGTTCTCGTGTCTTCCCCTCCCCCCATCCTTAGAGCCTGGTGTGGCCTCACGCTTCTTCACGACCCCCTGAATTCCTTCTGTTTTAATTCTCATAACTTATGTACCTCCTTGCTCTCCACGTCGCTTCCTATCTTCCTATCTTTCGAGTCTTTAGCTGACCTCCCGTGCCTTTGCAAGTTGTTCCTTCGTGCTCATAGGCCAGCCTCTCTCGCTGCTCGAATACTTGTCGTGGAACCATGTAGAACCCTGAGGAGTCGAATAGGTCTGGCCATTCATCCAAAAACAACGAAATGCAACAAGCAATTGTTGCTCAGGATGACTCGGGAAGTTGGCCCAAGGATGACTGGGAGGTTGACTTTGGTGTGTGCAACAACTTAAGAGTGAAAATGGGAGCAATGAGCACCAATCGTGCCTTTGAGATGGAGACCTTATCCCATCACTGCTTTCTGATAGGGAAGCTTCAAGATGAAAGCGATCCCCAGTGAAGTCAAATCGAAACCAATCACTTGTAGATCGAGATAATGCAGCAAAGGATGGATCAGCTAGATGAATCACAACCTCCTCCAAGCAAATTGAAAGATCGACAAATTTACTCAAGGAACGTCCAGTCAAACTCGATCAACCAAGTTCCCGACCTGAACAAACCCCTCCCAGAATTCAAGGCAAACATGCAACAATCCAAAGTAGAAAAGGGTAATTAAGCTCAAATTTTTGTATGTATTGTTGAATAGCTTTTTTCAGTGGTTCCTACTGTCAAATATTTCCAGGAAACTCAGCTTACAGATATTTTGTAAACAACAGGGGATGCGACTTACTATATGACAATCCCCGTTTTTGTAATCAAATCTCCTCGAGAGGGAACTCGTCATGGTCTATGAGGACATTTTTTTTGTAACACCAGTGGATTCGTCCACACCGTTAATATAATTTCCCCATTTTTTTTGTATATATATATATATATATATATATATATATATATATAGGTTGTTTTTTCCCCTGAAAAATCCTTCTAGAAATTTCATTTTCTTGAGATGCCACTTTGTACAAGGTAACTACAAATAATGGGTTTATTTCTATGTAAAAAGGGTATATCATAGTTCTGTGTCTATGGACATGTTTAGGGGCAACCCACATGGTAGTGTGGGAAAATGTATTTTTTTTTTGTAGAAATAGAGTTTGCAAAACTATTCAACATTTAACTTTTAAATGGAAAATGTGAAGAATCAATGGTCTATGGATCCAAAATTTGCATTGTAAGGACCTCCAATGTCATCTAAGCTCATATCACTTGGCAATTTCCTCTCTCTCCTTTTTAATGATTTTTAAATTTAGGTAGTGATCAAACTTGTTTTATGCTTGGCACTGAAAATCTACCCTCAATAATTTTCCTTTTGAAGTTAACTTTCACTTTGGTCTTAAATGCAATATGGGTAACCGTTAAAATTTATTGAGATGAAATCCATGTATCATGTGTGTCTTCAAATGATAAAATCAATATAGATGTATTATAATCCATGCTTGAATTTATGGAATGCTAATTTTTTATTTATCTACTAATTTATTTTGGTATACTTTTTGTAAGCTTAAAAATTGAAGTTAACACTTCAATTTATCACCCTTGATAAAAAAAAAGATTAGATTTATTGTAATCCATGTGTGAATTTATGGAATATACTATTTTGATATTTATCAAATACTTTTTTTCTATATTTTTTGGTATAATATTTTGAAAGTGTAAAAATTTAAGGTTTCAAATTTTCATCCATAATAGATTCAAAATTAAAACAGATCTCACATAATTTAATCGAAAGGATTGTATTATTTAATTCTAGTTTGTGATAGATCCAAAATTAAAACAAATCTTACAAAATATAATCGAAATGATTGTATTATTGGTATATTTCTGGTTTTTTCCCTATTGTTGTTTCTTCTCTTTCTTATCAAAGGTAAGTGGCTTTTTAAAGGGCCCTTGGTGAGTTTATTTATTTTCCTTTTCATATGTTGTAAATTTTTTGAATGAAATGCATAGATGTGGTTTCACGCCATAGCCATATATGTACTTTCATAGTATTAGGTTTTGTTCAACTATGTACTTGAGTATAGGGTTGTTGTGTTTTTTATGTCTATTTAAATATTTAATAGTGGATTATTGGTTTGGTTTTCCCTCAACAATAGTCATGCAATTAAACATAAACTTCACCACATGCAACAAAATATAAACTTCATCACATGTAGTGATTCAATAGTCATGCAATTAAACATAAACTTCACCACATGCAACAAAATATAAACTTCATCACATGTAGTGATTTGTTATAAAGTTGCATTTGCATCAATTACACTAAAAAATTATTTAGTTATTAGAAAGCTATTGATGTAATCATTTCCTAAAATCAAATCATTTGAGTCATTACTTCCTCATTTTTTCAAACCATTTACTATGGTGATATCAACATTTGTCTTGATGTCTTCTTCATGTGATTAAACCTTTTTTTTTTCATTTCTATTTTCACTAAACAACTTCAAATTTTCTTTTTCATATGCATCTATTAATTTGGTAATGTAGTTTTTTTGTTTGTGAACCATGCACACTTTTCTTTCTTCAAACAATATATCGTCCTTATGGTATGCTTAGTCAATAGTTCATTTTCCTAGACCTTAAAGAAACAGGTTAACAACCCAAGATATATAGACAAACTCTATCTCTACCCCTTATGGACCACTAACAAATTATTCCAATGAACCACTAACAAATTATTTCAAGTAACATGAATCAACTTACATTAGCAGATAGCAACCAATATTGACTGTCCCCACAGCTGATAGCAACCAATGGTAACGGTAACCA
The DNA here is from genome assembly GCA_000966675.3 of Picea glauca. Lineage (NCBI taxonomy): Eukaryota > Viridiplantae > Streptophyta > Pinopsida > Pinales > Pinaceae > Picea > Picea glauca. Next base: position 147,295 of record JZKD02S1642286.1, read on the forward strand.
CTACTGACTACTGATTGCAACTGACTTAGATTTTCCTCATGTCATATAAAAATACCACAGATAAACCAGACAAACCAGACTCCCTGTATTGCATTATCGACAACATAACATCTGGCGCACCGAAGATGCCACCTATCAAGCTCAGCGATAAGACTAACCAACCGTTAAAACTCTTCCTTAAAAAAAGGCTAGAGCTGCTTCGTTGGCCGCAGATAGAGTAATTTCACAGTTGGCGCACGACTAACATTGGGGGAGAAACTGTGGGCAGATGAGGTTATGGAGGAGGACGTAGAGGATTGGATTTTATTTACCATGCGAAAAGCCAAGAGGCAGCTGGTCTCTGTGTATATATTTTGAAGAGAAACTCTTCTTCTGATTGTGTTTGGCAGAATAGAAGAGAAGAGATGGCGTCTGCTGTTTGTCTTGTAGAATGCATGGGAGCTCTCAAATATGGTTGTTCCTCAATGGCTGCGGGACTCCTTGCGCCTACCCCATTCTTCCATGGCGCCAAGCTTGGGCCGGCCAATCTGGGCAGATCGCACAAGGTTTCCATGACCACAACGGTGCCTCCCAAGGCCAAGTAAGTACATAAATTTCTCAAACCCCAAGCCCGCAATATTCAATCCGAAGGATTTTATTTTCCATACTTCCAGTTACGGATAGTTTAATTGCATTTAACATCGAAAATGTTTTTCAGAAACGTTTCCTGTAATGGAGGATTTTCTTAGGTTTAAGGAGGGGTGGGTTCTTATTATTATTTTTTAATTAAATAAAAATGCTTCTTTCCACTATGTTTATATGCATTTTCCATTAACTACGGTCAAAACTGGGACGGTTTACCAAAAACGCCCATTACCGTTACTTGTAGCACACACAGGGTATAACAGTCCAAAAAGTGTTTAGAAAATATTACTGTACTGATAGTATGGCGAAAACATTATTGAATTTGAATTGGGATTAAAAAATGAAAAATAAAGGAAGTTTATAATAATAACAAATAAAAGATGTATATATAATAATAATCATATATAAAGATGTTTATAATTATATATAATAATTAAAGTGTGATGAATATATGCTCATTAACAAACAAACAGCCCAAAGCCCTGGCCAACACATAATAAGCCCTAGAGTAAACATACAACAGAAAACATCAGGTAGCTGGGTTTTGAATGCTTTGATCAGGTTTTGAGGTTTAGAGTAAAAATTGTCTGTGCTTACATGCTTGTTTTGTGGTGACTTTTGTCTCGGCTGGGGATCCAATTCCTGCCTGAGTAGGATTTTACCTAATCTTCGATACAGATTTTTCAGCTGAACATGGTGTTGTGTTTTTTAAAGATGAAAATGTTATTTTAGCCATCTTCCCTAACTTAAAACTTCTTTAGGCTTCTTCTATTTGCCCATGAATCAAATTGCAGATCCCCAGTTAATAATGTTTGGTCATGTAATCATCGGTATATTTTGTCTCTCAGTGATCACTATTTTAATCTGTTCATAGTTCACTTGCTATCGTGCAGAGCAGAACTCCTCCACTTCATTCCTAAGTACGCTTTTGGTTATTATTACTTGTGATTTCTGATGTCATTTATTTCATTTTTCAGGGAAGTTGGAAAGTCAAAAATCCATTTCCAACCACATGAAGTTCAGGAACAGGTGACTCATTCCATGCCACCTGAGAAGGTTGAGATCTTTAATTCGCTTGAGGACTGGGCAGAAAACAATATATTGATTCACTTAAAGTCTGTTGAGAAGTCTTGGCAGCCACAAGATTTTTTGCCTGATCCTTCTTCTGAGGGCTTCATTGATGAAGTCAAAGAATTGCGGGAGCGGTCTCTTGAATTACCAGATGACTATCTAGTTTGTCTAGTGGGAGATATGATTACAGAGGAAGCGTTGCCTACTTACCAGACTATGCTTAACACCCTGGATGGTGTAAGAGATGAAACTGGTGCCAGTCCCACATCATGGGCAACGTGGACACGTATGTGGACAGCTGAGGAGAATAGGCATGGCGATCTTCTTAATAAATATCTTTACTTGTGTGGCCGAGTGGACATGAGACAGATTGAAAAAACCATACAGTATCTGGTTGGGTCTGGAATGGTAAGTGACGATACGGTGTCTGAATTTTGCAAACTGGTGTATACTCACTTTTTTAATTATTGGTGACGACAAGCTGTGGGATTCCACTCTGTATGACTAGCATTTTTTATTGGATTCACCATATAATATGTTTTGAGCTTTCTGCAGGATATTTTAGTGCTTGAATGAGAATTTTCTGACTTGAGCCTGTTACTTGTTTAGGATCCCCGCACAGAAAATAGTCCTTATCTTGGCTTCTTATACACTTCTTTCCAGGAGAGAGCAACATTCATATCACATGGTAACACTGCAAGATTTGCTAAAGGATGCGGCGATCTGAAATTGGCCCAAATATGTGGAACTATTGCTGCAGACGAGAAGCGCCATGAGACTGCATATACCAAGATAGTGGAAAAGCTGTTTGAGATTGATCCTGACACCACAATGTTAGCTTTTGAAGATATGATGCGGAAAAAGGTTTCCATGCCTGCACATTTGATGTATGATGGGCAGGATGATAATTTGTTTGAGCACTTTTCAGCTGTTGCTCAGAGATTAGGTGTATACACAGCAAGGGACTATGCTGACATTTTGGAATTCTTGGTTAAGAGATGGAATGTGGAGAAAATAGAAGATCTCTCGAGCAAGGGAAGGAAGGCTCAAGATTATGTATGCAGATTGGCACCTCGTATCAGAAGGCTGGATGAGCGAGCTCAAGAAAGGGCAAAACAAGGACAAACCTGTGCTTTCAGTTGGATATTCAACAAAGACGTTCTGCTGTAGAAACTCTCTTGTACTTCAACTTAGGAAAACTAATGTAGTACACTCCGTAGGATAAAATTCTGTTTCACTGTTTATATCTAAGTTTGTGCTTTATATGATTATAATCATCCCTGTTCATGAAGCCAGGAGCCTTACTGGATTTGTTAAATTAGTGTTGCTGAGTTTGTTGGATTGGTAAATTCAATCTGCACTGTGTAGCATGGGACAGGTGCAGAGAAAAGATTAGGAAAGCTATGTTTCTTTCCTTATCTTTCAATAAGCGAGCCAAAGTTTAGACTCTGTTTTCTGGTATTAAATTTAAGTATCCTTCTTTCGGGTTATTTGAATCCCATATTTTGTGAGCACTCTGCCACTTAAGATTGGATATGTAATTTTGTAGGGTTCTTTGCATTTGGTAGAAGGCATAAGCTTCTTGTGGTAGCTTGTCTGATGCAGTAGTTGTTGGGCTGTATTAGTCTTTGATGGGGTTTGTTGTTGGTATATTCATTCTTGTGCCATATGGAAGCAGAAAAGCTTTCTATGTTTGTCGCCTGTTACAGCAGATAATCTGTAAATATCACTTTGTTCAAATGTCTTTTGCAGTTGTCTTAAGTACATATATCCATGTAGTGAACGCTTGAAGTATTTTTTGCAAGGGTAACATGGTAGTGATGGCGATCAGAAATTGGAGTAGCTAATTGCTTGCATGTTTTGGCAGGACATGTGTGGGAGTAGTATACATTTGTCTGCAACACACTTATCAGATAAATTCAGGTACTTGAACTGGCAATTTGCTAGTCTTCTTCGTGGTGAGCCAACCTGTTGTCATCCCCTTTCACAATCCCTTTTAAATGATTATCACTTGGTTGCCTCTTGTTTCTGAGTCTACCCATCCCACAACATATAACATTACAAGTCAATGATAGCTCCTCTCGGACTGAAACTAGAATTTACCGGAAATACTCACACTAGTCTCCTTTTCATCAATGAGACAAATTTAATATACGATCATGGAATCTGAGACGGGGGTTCTGCTCGGCCTTTCACATTTTAATACTGGATTTAGGAAAATGATATACGCTTGAATTTAAATAAAGTGATAGATGCTCATTATCAGAGAAGTAGAGAACTCTTGACAATGTTTGGTGGAATAATAGCTGGGTTATTTGCAGCTGTAAGAAAGCAATAGGAAAGCATGTCTCAAGTGCGATTAGATTAATGAAAGAAATGGTGGTAGGATGCTCAAAATTATTAAAACCTTTGCAGATGTTCAAATGGCAGACAGTTTTCAATGTTCAAAATAACATAGTGGTAAATGATCTATGCTCGATGACAGAAGTCAGTTTATTCTCATTGGAAACAAATCTTTACTATGGATTTAATGACATGATATGATCCACATTTTTATCCAGGACTGCAGAATCTGATCCAAGTAATAAGAGACTGGAAAAGGTCAATAAGCATAGACCCAAACACATAATAAAAGATCATCACACAATAAAAGACCATCTAGACCTTGCACCTTGGTAGCAATATTTTTTTTTGTAAGTGAGTGTATGGATCTATATTATTGAAGATAATATGATACAAAATGTGGGCCTCCTGGTCTGCCTAGAAGGAAACCAGACCAGGGGTCCCTAGTTGCGTAAGTTGAAATTAATGAGGGATGGTTCTGATCTGCCACCAAGGGAAACCAAACCAGACCTTCCATGTTCAGTTGGAGAAAAAGCATATACATAAAGAAAGAAACTAAAAACATCCTCCTAAACCAGAGCGAGAAAGATATCTTAGCTAACCTAACAAGGCCTGGCATGACTTCCTATAGCCTACCAAATCATTAATCTGGAACGATGAAGTGTTCCTTCCCACCATCCGCCTAGCTCTTCTTATCTTCCTTCTGTGAGGTTGTGCGAGTCTTCCTGATTTGACCTGGTGCTCTGTGTCCATCGGCAGGCGTGATGTCCATGTGATGGACATAATGAAGGTAGAGGTGGAACTGGGTAGCCAAACACTCTATCTTGTATTTCTGGTCCTTCTCTACCTCTACTAACAGTTTGGTAATGGTTTCCAGACTGTTGATGTGATGCAGGATCTCGTCTAGCATTGTCTTGTTTTCCTTGTTATCTTCCTGTCTGGCTTCTTCACTCTCTAAAATTACTTTTCCAATCATCATCTTTGTTATCCATGCCATCTCCATTGTTTTTTGGTAGAGTATTTCCTTGGGTTGCGTGGCCCCTGGATCAGTTACCCAGTCTACTTCATGTACCAATGCATCTCGCGCTTTACCTTTGCACTTGTTCTTTAATTCCTTCTCCCACCGGGTGAAGGCTGCCTTCCTCTTCGGTGCAACCCAAGTTTGGAAGGTGCCCTTCGCCTCTTTCACGGCCTGTGCCATTATTGTTTTTCTCTTCGGACTGTTCAGGACTTCCTTCCCATTGGGGTTCATTTTCCTGTGCCTTTGCTTTAGACGCACCATCCTACTTTGTGTGTTGCAGCTCCTGTGCCGGTTACTCAACCTATGCCTCACTTCCCAAGTATTCTTCCTTTCCCTCCCCTAGATTCTGTGATAATCCTTGTTGTTGCGCTCCTTCTGATTGCGTCTAATTATGTTTTCCCTCCTCTTATTGACCTTTCCCCGAGCCCGTCCTTTCAATCTTGGTTTGCTCGCGGTGATGTGCACCTTTGTCAATTTTCCTATTAAGGCTCATATGGTCATGATGGGTCATCATTTGTCCCTGTGCAATTACTGTGCTTGTTCGCGTGTGATTCAATTGTGTTGCTCTTCGTACCTGTACTTGTCTTGGTGGTTCAATCTTGGTTATCATCTACCCCACATGCCTTACATCCTTCGTTGCATGTGACTTGTTGCTTGGCCTGTCACTCTTTCTTTCCCCATGCCTCTTACTAGCATAATGGCCTTGCTTCCATTCGCCCATCTGCTTCTTATTATAATATTGCATGATGAATTGTGTCAGATTGTTGGGAAATCCTATCCTACCTAGGGCCCGCTTACCTTCTGCGGGCCTTGCGTGTTAAGAACCAAATATCAATATAGCATAGAAAAACCTCAGAATAAGTATGCCTTGAAAAAGAGAGAATTTCAGATAATAAGCCTCTTCGAGGGGGCAACTTTTTTTTACCCCACATAAATGTTCAAGTACAAGATGATTCCAAATGAAAATGTCTCCTTGGTATATATAGGAGACTAGGAGGTATAATTACAACTAATGGAATAAAGCCGAC
>JZKD02S1642297.1:23620-37343 GCA_000966675.3 Picea glauca
GACACCTAGGAGCGATTCTAGGAATGCTTTTAGGTGGGTGAGGGAAATAGGAGTATTTAAATAATTAATGAAATTAATTTCTGGTGCAACGAAGGGGATGGGTGACACATGTACGAGGAGAATTTTTCTGAATTAAATTATTGAACAATAAATTAAATGGGAAATTGGGAAAGAAATAACTTAGAAACTCTATATAAAGGAGGGAGGAGGAGAATGGATCTCTTCCTTTATGTGTAGCATTATGCTGCAGAATTTTTGACTTGACTGACTTATCTTGTGGGAGTTGGGATACCCAGCTCGGTGGGGAGTGGTAGCTCAGCCTTGCGAGGTGAGCTGGGAGCTAGTTGTTCTCTGGTTTAGTGTGTGTGGCCCCTTTGCAGCTTGGGGGGATAAGGGGGAAGAAGAGTGCCTCTAGCATTGGCTGGGAGGTATCGGTGAAGTCTCATCGGTCGGTAAGCAAGAGCTGGATGGAGCTCGCGAGACAATGACTCAGAGATGTCACCTTGGGCTATGATATGCATGCTTTTATTTTGAATGGTAGATTAATATTGATCTTGCACCTTCATTTATGTACTTGAAATTGGGTAAAGAAAGTGTTTTACTTAGCATTTTAATCGAGAACCTAAATTCACCATAGCCTTACGCTCATTGCTTAAATTGATTCCCTTGGCAATTGATCCCTGAATGTTGTGACTGTCTGGTTGGTTTTATTGATTTATTGTAAAAAGTTTGTGCTTTATCCTTCGTCCCCATCCCTAGATCATCATTCCACACCTGAGCAATCGGGCAGGAGCTAGATCGACAGTTGTCACTTCGGTGTTAATAGACCTATAAATCCTAATGCCCTACTTTTATGTGCATGGATGATGAGAGAAGGATGTTTTTTCCCAGTTGTTTACCCTTCTTATCTCTGTGTTTTGATCTTCACCTTTGCAATGGTCTCTGCATGGTATATCACCTCTGCGTCCTAAATGTTCTCGACATGTGAAAACTGTGTTTAGTAATCTCGGTGTTTTCACCCTTACGTACCTAGCATTCAACCCACTCTTCTTGGCATCTCACCCTTAGCAATTGTAATCATGGTTGGCACCCCATCTCCTTCGTTTAATATGCGTTGTAATACATTCCTGGCAACTTCACTCTGCATTTTATTTTATTTGATGGCAATTATTCTCTGCATTTCAACACACTCATCCACGAAATTTTTGACTCTGCGTTTTTAATATATTCTTGGATAATTTAGCTCTGCATTTAATGCACTCCCTGGAGATTACAGTCTGCGTTTTTATCACTTTTTAATGGTAAATTTTACCCTATAACTTTTCTTGGCGTTCTCACTGTATATGGTAGTGTTTTTTGGGGGGGTGTAATGGCTGGAAATATTACTTGGGATACTCTTCAATATTCACCTTTTAAGACTATAATCGTTACCCGTATTCATGGTGAATCTTACGCTGCAATTTGGTTACTATTCCATTGACTCGAACCTTGATCCCTTACCCTATTGAGTGCAATTTTCAAGGCATTTTTTTTAACTATTTGGACTGCGATTTTCATTAACAACTCAGCAATAGAACTGCATTTTCTTTGACTATTTTGGACTGCGATTTCATTAACAACTCAACAATAGAACTGTGTTTTCTTTAACTATTTTGGACTGTGATTTCATTAACAACTCAACAATAGAACTATGTTTTCTTTAACTATTTTGGACTTCGATTTCATTAACAACTCAGCAATAGAACTATGTTTTCTTTAACTATTTTGGATTGTGATTTCATTAACAAACTTAGTAATAGAACTCAGCAATAGAACTGCGTTTTTTTTTCACTATTTTGGACTGTGACTTTTATTAACCAACTCAACAATAGAACTGTGATTTTCATTACCAAACTCAGCAATAGAACTGTGATTTTCATTACCCTGTTGAGTGCAATAGAACTCAGCAAATTGAATGGTAAAAACAACAAATTAATGGTGGTCGCTCCAGTTTATTTAGCGCAATTATTATATAAATGTTTTGGTTAAATACAACGAATTATCATATTGGTTCCCGTCTGAAGGACAGTGAAGGATATCAAGGTATAGTATGTCTGTGTTGGTTTATGATAAGACTGCGATATTTTCAGCAAATGTGTAGTTACCCAACAAATCTTAGTCAAAGTTTTACAGTGAATTGTTAGTGGGATTTGTTATTTTATTGTGTTGAACTCAGTTTAAAGGATGATGGTTCGATCCCTAGATGGTGATTATGTCTATCAAATGCCAACGATTAAATTTGGACTACGATTGTAATTTATTTACTACAACCATCAGATCCCCCAACTCAGCGTCCTCCCATTAATTAACGTAGCGATTACCCTTTTACTCTGCGAAATTTTCTTTAATTGGATCGCAATGATAATTTGACTCAGCTAATAATTAATGGATAGACTGCAAAATAGTTTTGATTAGCATTGAAATGAAAATTGTTTATAAACAACAAAATAGCATCAAATTTGCATTAAATAGCTTAAACATGACATTTAATTATAAACAACAAGATAGCATTAAAATTGCATTGAATAGCATCGAAATGGAATTTATTTATAGACCGCAAAACAACATTAAAATAGCATTGAAATGGCACTTATATATAGACAACAAAATAACAACAAATAGCATTGAAGTAGCACTAATTATAGACATCGATCTCATTAAGGATTAGCCCTATTTAGACAACAATGTCGATTACTTTATAAGCAGCGTGGAGCACTTTTAAAATGTTAAGTAGTTCACTTAATTTAATGGATAGTTTATAATTGTTGATAAGCGTATTTGATTTTTTTAAGTGTCTATCTTAGTTCGGTTTATGATAACATTTATGACCTTAGTATATTGGTAACAGCTCAACCTTCACACTTAGACATCTTGCTTATCAGTTAATGGTTGGGTTGTTGCTGGAGTCGGGTAATAGCTTGTGCTTTTCCTTTGAGTGTAGTCCTCTTGCATCTTGTCGACCTGTTGTTGTAAGTTTTAAACATGTGAAGTAAATAAATGCATATAGATTCTTAAGAAAAACAGAATGTAATCAATGGCTCATACACAGAGTACACATAGATTTTATACCAGAAACCCTCAACTGGGAAAACCTTTCTTATATTCATTATATCAAATTTCACCATTCACCATACAATATATACAATGTTTTTAGGTATTCCGTAGATACCAAAACCCTAATCCCTTAATTCAGGATTAATTTAGAAAACTACTAAAAATAGCAAAAACCGCCCAAAAACAAAATTTCAGGGCGCTACCCCGAACGCTACACATAACCAGGGGGGGCATACCTGTGCCCCCTTGGGACCCCCCTAAGAAAGCGCCCAGTGCACATGACACAAAGAGAACTGCTAGAGGGATCGTCAAACGCAGTTTTCGAATCTGACGTGCCCACACACACACATGCAAAGAATATAACACACACCCAACAGTTGCTTGGGGTGTGGGTGTAGTCTTCTTGTCAATATTTCAGCTCCTAGCGCATTGGATTTATCTTGAGTCCTTGGTCCAGATAGGTTAGCTTGCGTCCGGTTTATTGTCGCACCTATCACCAGGGGACGACATGATTCCTGAGGAGGGGATCATGGCACGCCCTATTGGATAGAGGTGAATGATAACTTGGCCGGAGTCTGTGCTTCCCATTGTGGGTGTTGTTTGATCGTTGTAATTTTGTTGTTTGTGCGTAGGTTGTAATGCCTACTTGCGTTTGGTTTTGCGTGCCATAGAGTTTCTCGTGTCTAGTCATCGAGACCGTTGTGTCGGGATTGTGGATGTTGTCCTTAGCTTGTAAGCGTCGTCGTGTTGTGTGTCTGGTGGGGAGTCATTCCTATATTTGGATTTACACATGTTTTGCCCAGTTGATCATTGTGCTTGTGTGTTGAGTCGTTGTTGTCTATGGCCTGATCTTCATGTGTGTGTTTGTCGTCAGGTTGTGTGGTTCAACTGTTGTCATTTTTGCCTTCTTGCCAGAAAACCAAAAAAAAAAATTGCACTTTTTGCTTCACTGGCAGTCGTAACGATAGGGGTCGTTACACAAACCCACTTCCAAATGTTCATTGAAGCTAGGTCCCTCACTTGGCTAAAGGTAAATATACCCCTATCTTGAGTAAAAATAATTATTTATGCATACAACTTGACTCTTCCCCCACACCTCAAAATAGCATTAGCTTCAAGTCTAACTTGCTCACCATTCCATACCTTCCAAGCCAAGTGGTCCACAATCATGGGAAATTCCAACACTAATGCCTTCCAATAAATTGAGACATTTTGTATACTTTTTCTTGGATTCCTAATCCAATATATCAATGACCTTGGTTCTATATATTTTTTCTTTATAATCTTCCTCCATAAACTATCTTTGGACAAAATTATGTTCCATAAATACTTAGTTGCTAATGACTTGTTGAACAAGTGAATGTTCTTCAACCCCCAAAATCCTTCCTCTTTTGATTGAGCTATCAACTACCATTTGACTAAAGCAATACCTTCATTCTCATTCTTCTCTCCCCATAAAAATTCAAAATAGATTTTCCTTATTTTATTAAAATTACTTTTGGTGTATATTCTAAAGAGTGTCAAAACACTAAAACTGCTTCCAATACAACGTTAACCAATGTCAATATGCCCCCTCTTGATAAAAATTGATTATGCCACATATCAACTCTACTTTCTATCCTTCCCAACAACTAAATCTAGTCCCTTTTCCCATACACATTTGGGTTTAAATAAAATCCCAAGTATTTAAAACCATCACTGGAATTTAAATGATTGTTTGGAAAAAAAATTCCTATTAAGATCTCAGCTTCTTGATCCAACCCATTGAAGCAAATAGAAAATTTTTGAAAAATCATTTCCATACCAATATCAATGTTTTAGATACCCAATATATCGTGCAATTTACTAGCCTCCCTAATAGAGACATTGGTAAAGAGAAGAACATCATCAACAAATAAAAAATGAGATAGACTTCTATTCATGTCAATTCTTACCCCCATATTAACTCTTAATATTATTGCTTCCATGATGTCCCTACTCGATCCTTCAACCATAAGTAATAAAGTAGAAGTGAATAAAGAGGATGGCCTTGCCTCATCCCTCTTATTGGTTTAAAGAAATATGAGGTTGAGACATTGATTAAAACAACAAAAGAGATTGAAGAGATACAACCCATAATCCATTTCACTACTGGAAGGCATAAACCAACTTGGAGGAGCATCAATCTAAGATAGATCAAATTGGTTCTATCGCATGCCTTTGATAACTCTAGTTTTAGGGCCATATATAGGTAGTTCTTGGCTTTTATTATATGTATCCCTCTTGAGTAGCCCTGATTTCTTCACAAATCTACCTCCATGCTAAAAACCCAAACTGCTCCTAAGAAATTATAGTAGATAGAAACTTTTAAGATTAACAACCACTATCTTGGCAATAGTTTTATAAACATGGTTACATAGTGAAATAGGCCTAAAATCATGTAAATACTCAAGGGTATCCTTTTTTGGAATTAATGCTAAGAAGGTTGAATTGAATGCCCCTAGAATTTTACCAAATCTCTTGACTTCTTCCAAAACCCTCAGTAAGTCCTTCTCTAACAACTCATAAAAACCCCCAAAAAACTTAACGGTCCACCCACCCAGACCAAGGTTTTTCTCTTTTTTAAAGAGGCTAAAAAATACCTAGTTCCTCCTTGGAGATGTCTTCCATCATAATTTTATTATGCCCATATGAGACAAAGCTATGAAAATAGGTAGATAACTATAATATATTTCAACTATGTTGGCTCTCTCAGGGTCCTTGTAATTTTCTTTCAAATTGAAACATATAAATCTACTATCTCATGAAATTTCCTTACATATTCTCTTGTGTCAAACTTCATTTCCCATATTATATCGGTCCTCTTTCCATGATTAGAAAAATAGTGTATTTTTTTGTAACTCTTATCACTTTTCTCCAACCACAAACCTAACTCTTCATCCTCCATTCTCCTCTTTCAATCTATCAACTTCCTCAATTTCAATTATATCTCCTTAAACCTTTGTATTTTATATTCCCTATGAACCCCTCTTCATTATTCTCATACTGATTCTACCTCCTTCAAATGCTTGTCAAGATTTTTATGTATGTTTGTTTCCCATGCTTCCACCACCTCCTTAATCCTCTTCAAATTTGTTGCAAACTAAAAATTAGTTGATTCTTCCACCTCTGCATCATAATGCTTCCAATATCCAATGACCATAATCCCATAAATCCTCCTCTTCAAGCCATTTCAAGTTAAATTTAAATGAGATGCTAGGTTTTTGGTCTTGTTTCTCTGCCTGGAGTAGTATAGGGGCATGATTCAAACCTCCCCCCAACTTCTATACAGGACTTAATCCAATCAAATTTTACCAATATGTTTTTAGAAACCAAAAACCTGTACAATTGTTTGGTTACCCCAACCCTTCTAGACCTATTATTTCTCCAAGTTTGTCTTAATTTAATCATCTCAACCTCTGTGAGGCCTACATTCTTAATCTTATACTTAAAAAAAAATTGTCATTCTATCTAACCTTGCATTCTTACCCCACACCTATTATCTGTTTGATGCAAAATTCAAGGCCCCCTTATAATAATCATGTTCCTTTTGACATAATTCAGATGGAAAAAGCCATCCCAATAGGCCTGCCTCTCATCATAGCACCCATAGTAATTAACTATTGATGTTTTTTCTGACACAACTCTTTAATCAAGATTTATGACACAATACCTAAGGAAATAGAATCATATTTTAGTAGAAAAATAGACTTCTTCCACCCAATCAAGAGACCACTAGACATGCCTACAGAATCTAAGGCCAAAAAATACCAGTCCTTGAATATCTTACCCTACCCCCCAATTATTTTCTAACCTTCCCCCATAGTCTTCTGAACCAAAATTACTTCTAGCTTATGAATCTTGACTAATCGAACCAAAGACGGTCTTTTTAAGGGACTACCAAGACCTTGGATATTGATAGAGAGGATAATCATTGGGCCTATCCCATTCTAAGGACCCTTTAAATTGATAGTTTTTCCCTTTTCAATCTCTTTTAAGACTATCTCTTAGGCATGATGCAAAAATGACTTTCTCCTCACAAATGAAGGACCATAATCTCTAACAAGATCCATTCCTAGACCACCCTATAACCAACTATCATTATTCTTGGGCCTTATCTGATATCTACAATATTTTTTAAAGTTTAAACCCTTTCTTTGACATATAGACCCAGGATTGAGCCCTCATATTGTGAGCCATCACTAGTTGAAGAACTAGAAATGGAGAATGGACTCAAATTCTCATTCCCAAAAAATGACTTATGAGCTTTTTTCCTACCCTATGACAACTACCCTACTTCTTAACACAATGCCTCCCCCCAGAGATTGATTCCATTTAAACGGGGGTAGTACAAGTTTCCTGATCTTTAACATTTAGAGATAAAGAAATTGATCATGGGATATCATTAGAAGGATGTACAGATGAATTAATAGTAATTAAGCTCACTCCCTCTTCCAAAGGATGTGCAAGAGCTAATTCAAAAGGATCTTCTAGCCTAGAACTATACCATTATGAAGCTTAGCCAAAACCTTCTTAGAAACTATTTTTCCATCTAATCTAGTTCCATCTACTAAGCCCTCAAAAGAAACCTTTTCCATTCTCCCTTCCCTTTAACACTTCTCATATCCTTCATTTTTCTCTTCCACCAAACCCTTAACCATCACATTCCCCTCCTCTTCACTCTCCTTTACCATTGATTTTTTTCCTCCAAACCCTTTTTATTGAAAGGAAGAGAACAATATTTTGTGACATGCCATTGAATATGGAAACACACACATCTAAAAGGGTGAGAATTTATAAATCCACCCGGGGTGGCAGGTGCGGGTGGGGTTCTCTATGCCCCAGGAGGAATCCAACGAATAGCATATTCCTGGGGCTTGGGGTTAGCTACAAACAACCAGGTAGAAGAATACACCCTTCTCCAAGTGCTTTGTTTAGCCAAGCAGGAGTAAATTACCTCCCTATCTATTCTAGGGGTTTTGAAAGACATTCTTTCACTTCTTAGAAAGCATACAATTTTAGAATACATGAAGCTAAAAAATATCTTCATCGGAATTTATCAGGAAATGGAAAGAGGGATGGACACACAAATATATCATGTGCTCTGGCATAATAATCAGCCAGCCGATTGCATGCACGCTAATCAAGCCACTCAAAAGTTACAAGGTACTCTATGTATCAACCACTTGGTCTTGTAGGACCCTCTCCCTTAGCAAACTTTTCATCCCATGTTTCCTTCATTCTCAAATGCGACCAAATCCCTGAGGCTTGGCGCTCCCTTTTCCCCTTGCCACCTAAGGAGGAATACGTATGGTCTCCCTTTGTCACATCATCTCTTCATAGCTTGGAGATGTTTTGTTGGTTCAACGCACATGCCACAGAGAGGAAAGGCAGGTTCATTAAATTACTATAATGTCTCATACCTCAATTCATTTGTTCACAATGATTCAAGGAACTTCACACACACTATAGTATAGATCTGCGATAGTTCACTTGTCTCTGAATTCATGGCACCAGTACCTCCCCTGCTATGGACATTGTCACCCCCATGGATGATTCCCTCACTCGCTCATTTTATTTATGGTCTTAATTTCCTGTGGCCGATTCGCATCAGGTGGGATATCGTTGGAAGGATGATATATCTCTTGTGCCAACCGCCTTATTAGATTTGGAGGAGGAGGAAAGATGTATTTTGGTGCCTATTTCTAGTGGCCTTCTACAAGCCTCAGCAACATCTGCTCAAATCTTGGAAAAGAGAAGCCCAATCCTCATATTTTTGTTTAAATTTGTGTATTTCAAGTCATCGCCTTGAAAACTCCCCACCCAAGATAGAAAACAACCAGAGAGGACATGCCAGAAGTCGTAAGGGGTGTTCACATGAGGAATTGGACGAAATGGAGCATATAATGCATGTGATTCTTAATAGGTTGGACAATCTCTCGGCATAGTTCGGGAAACATATGGAGCTCTTTATCGAACAACGCACAAGAAAACAATGAATTGAATATGTTATAGGTGCAATTTGGACGGAAGTGGAGGAAGTTCGTCGCCCCCTAGTGTGGTCAGATACTAACCTGGTTCTCTCGGGCATATCAGAGAAGGCCTCTTCATGAGTGAAACAGAGGGAAGTTCCAGACTTGAACAAACCCCCAGCACAAGACATGAATGTAGCATCATCTGACTCACCCAAGACATGAATGTAGATTTTTTCAATTAAATCCATGATGTATTTTTGTGTATTGTGCTTAGGCACCTTACATCATTTATATAGCTTGAGTAGACATGTTAGTAGTTTTAGGAGGATATTGTTTGCAGTTTTCTTAGGAATTGCATTAGAAAGGCAACCTGTTTTTGGTAGTCAGGCCCAAGACATTTTGGATAATGTAACTATCTTCCCTGTGAGATCATTCACAGTTTTTTCCATAATATAATTTTCCCAGTTTCTTTCGAAAAAAAATAAAATAAATATATATCCACCCACCACAATGTCCATGCAATATCCAAACCTTCACATATGTCAATTTCCACTAGAACCCGCACCACCATCTTAAAAACACTCAACTTAAAGGATAAGTCCACATCCATTGTCTTCCCTAATTGATTGCTTATCTCTCTCATAGTCTAACCACATTTCTATTAGCAAACTCGACAGTTTAACCTAGATCGAGATCTTTATTTCCACCTCCAAGGGACATTTATATATCCGAAAGGGTGAGAATATACAAAGCTAACCACCACAATGTCCATCTAACCCGCCAAACCTTCACTAATGTCAATTTTCACTAGAACACACCACCATACTAAAAACACTCAACTTAAAGGATAAGTCCACACCCATTGTCTTCCTCAAATGATTTCCTATCTTCCTCATAGTCTTGCCTAACCACATTTCTATTTGGAAACCTAATGGTTTGACCCAAATCAATATCTTTCTTGCCACCTCCAATCTAGGATCAAAATAAGCCATCTAAGATTTTAATGATAAGAAGGTCGAGCTCCAAAACCAACTACCCTCTAATATCTTCACATAATCACCTTCTAACCTTAATAAGAACCTTATATAGCCTCTATTTTGCAAGTGAAAAGATAGACTTGAACAAGAACCTTTTGAATCTAGTCATTGCGAGACTATTCAAAGATCTATCAACCATTGAATTTCCCAATCAAAGCCTTGCTCAAAATTCCAATTCTTGATCCACCCTCAAATCTTCTCCTTTCTTCCTCTAAATCTAATATTGACTTATCTCTTGAGTCCTAAACCCCCCACTCAAGGATTTGATATGCATGCCTCTCCTAATGAATATGATGCTACACACTAGGTTCTTTATCTCATAATAACATTCCCCCTTTTCCCAAAGACTACCTTGAACCTTTGAAGGATATACCTTCAACTCCTGAAATCCCATGAGACTAAATAATTGTCAAATTATTTGGAACCGGGTTAAATTTGCTCCCCCATCAACTCACCTCACATAGGCTTTCATGCCACAATATTCCACTATTGGTTCAACCGCATGAGATCCTAGATCATTTTTTTCCATCATCGTAGATTTTATAACATGAATGGTTTCATTTACCCCATACACTCTATCCACTTTTGTCCTCTTTCCTAAACTTGAGTTATGATTTCAGTTGTTTCCCACAACAGCTTGGAGTCATTATCCCCTACACCTCGTTCACATATTTTATTCCATGAGGTGACAAAGAAGTGAAATCCTTCGGTCATATTAGATGAGTAATCTACCAATTCTTCATCCTCCATCGACCTAGCCTAGGGATTCCTCATCTCAACTTAGTTGACTAGTTATAAGATCAAATCCTTATTAGTTCATAGTTTTGACTACTTATAACAACAACAAAAATGTTTAAACAACCAAAATTTGTATTTTTTCATCAGCATATTCATTCCATAATCAATTAATAAAATGCCTTGATCTCCTCTTACCAAATCACAACATCATCCTTAACACGACTTTTTTCTCTTTCTATCACCCATCTTTACAAGATGTAGTTTATTAAGAGGAGTGCCTTAACAATTTCCCCTCATCCAAACAAATGAAACGGAATAACAACTTAAAAATATTATGCAATTAAGGATTCAAAAACATACATAGTTGTGTGATGAAGGACCCATGTTGTTCGTCATATAAGAAAATGCAGATGAATGACCAATATAAAGGCTTCAACCTTACACAATTAGTAAAACATGATGAATTGACTTTATCCATCATTCAAAAATATGCAAGCACATAACCAAATAAAAAATCTTAGATCTTGCATAAATAGAACATCCACCCTCACAGAGAGGGGGAAAGTAAAGCATACAATTATGTTGAGTCATCAACACACTCTAAAAATTTTGCAAATTTTGGGTACCATTTTTTCTTTTATTGTGTTTGCTTATCGTAAAAATCAATTTTGGCTTTCAACTTTTAATAGTTGTTTATAAGAGTTAGTGATTTTTTCATTTAACTCGATTGCCAAAGAAGACCCAAAAAATTCTAAGTGAGAAGACCTCTTTTACTTAGTTTTTCATTTGTTCATCGATGGAATTTTTAACTTTCATCGGTGAGTAAAGTTCACTTTTGTCTCTGATAAAAAAAATTAAGGTTTTTCGATCAACATGTGTTATAGAGGATGTCTTCACACTCTTTCTTTCAAAAAAGTTTGAAATTTTGTCAACAACTACTCAACATAAAATTTCAAAATGGTGTTGACAATTGATGAGTTTTTAACTTTGCACTGAAAAAAAGTTTTTATGAGTGTCGATAAAAAAAAGTTTGAAAACACAACGATCGCAAAAGTTAAAGTTTCACCAAGAAGTTATTATTGGCATTGGTTAGAAAATTTTTTCAACATTGAAAGTTGTATTTCAGCGTGAAAAAATTTACAAATGTGGCGATAGAGTCCATTGCTGCAATTTCAAAATTTTACCCGACAAAGTTTCCTGACATGTCGCATTTTGCAAAATTTCAAGAAATCTCACGATCATCCCTCCTTTGAACTTTGCATGGAATTCATTGTTGGCAATGGTTTTCGACACCCCAAATGAATCAAACTTAGTGAAACCAATCTTTAGAGACATTGATGCCCATATAGGTCTCCAAATCCCTTTCCCGGGATGGGGAGAACTATATAGGATATTTCATGAGGAAGACTACCCTGATGTAGTCCCTCCTAGTGATTCTCATATGAGGGGTGAAAATGATTTAGTTTTCATTAACATAAAGAAATCTTACTTACACATTGTCGCAACCAAATCTACAATAATGCCTTGCTTAGAGGATATTGATTGGATAATTGCTCCTATATACGTGGAGAATAGGACCATTTTGAATGAGGAGGGAAGATGCATAAGGTCTTACCTACCATCTAAATTGGAAAAATATTATCAATTGTTACAACTAGAGATACACACGATGAGAGGTTTTGAGGAGTAGTTTAATAAAGAACGTGACACCAAGAAGGTCCTCTCCAGTTGTTGGGTGAAGGATAATAGATTTTTTGGGAAGATAATGGTATATATGCAATCACTAATTTGAGGGAGCCTTATGTCTATACAATGGATTTAATAGCCAAATTGTATGGTGAACAAAATTTCATCCACATCAAAGATGCATGGTTTCCATTGGCCTATACAATTGTTACTATAGGTCGTGTCTTTAATTGAGAGATTATTCGTTCTCATGCCTTGAATAGAATGATAGAAAGGGCAAAAAAGGCCAAAGCTAAACCTTGAGTGGTGCCCAGATTTTACATGGCCTCTTAACTTATGAATGTTGTTTGTTCAACCAATATATTCCTTGGTGTAAATTGGAGTTGACACGTTTCTGAATCCCCAGTTCATGTATATTTTCAATTAATCTAGGAGAACAAATAAACGAAAAACTATGTAAGAATTTGTGATTTATTCTTAGCTCCTCTTTATAAGATTATCTTCTACAAGGTATATTTAAGGCTAAATGGAGAAACTATGAAGTTAATCAAATGTATTGGTAATTGGTATTTGCAGGAGGAATACACCTATATTAGGATGTTTGGAGTTACTACAACTCCACACTTGTTGCCCAAATATGTGCCCAATAGACTTGTTTTGAGTGAAATAACACATCAGAATATACTATGAGGTTTTAATGCTTCTCTACTTAAAGGTGATAAAAATAAAATTTTCATTCCATACAATTTCAATTTAGGACATTATAAATTAGCTAATCCTAAGCATTCCAAATAGGAATCCAAAATTATGTTAGAGTATAGACTTCCTCAAGGTCAATTATGGAGACATGATCCATTTGGTCTTGTTACCAAACATTGTGAGATGATTTCCCTAACTTGGCCTTACACTCATGAGTAATAGGAGACTGAGATCCCATTTAAGAATGTAATAGATTGGGAAGATGTTAAGTCCATATTGAGATCTCCAAATTTTGTGTCCTTCTATGGAATGACATCATATGACCAAATGGAGTTCATTAGAAAATAGTTAGTTGATGTAGAAAGAAGAAGGAAAGGAATACGTACTAAGAAATAAGTAGAGGATTCTCGCGACCTATCATCACCCTATGCTCCACATTGGTCTCCACCTCTGGTGGCGACTCTCCTCCGCCACTGC
>JZKD02S1642297.1:56853-71237 GCA_000966675.3 Picea glauca
GATGACTAGGAGTGAAGCTATGGTATTAGTCCTCCCCAGTGGATGGGTGAGATAGATGACTACAAGAGAAGGGAGAACATAAAAGGAATGGAAAAACTCATAGAATATCTTATGTGTGAAGATAAGAAAGAGTAACTTCTGTGTGAAGATGAAAGAAAGAAAGAGTATCTTCTGTGCGAAGATAAAGAGAAAAAAACTTCTTTAATATGGATTCATGGAGAACCAGTCAGTGATCATGATGCCAGATGACCAAGTAGATTATATTGATGCCTCATGTTGCCCAGTTGATGATGTTGCCCAGTTGATGATGTTACCCAGTTGATGATATTTCCGAGATGATATTGTTCAGTTGATGATGACATCTAGTGACTTGTAAAAACATAAAGAACATCCTTCTTGTTAAGAGGGAGTGTTGAAATATTGTGTAACTGCAAAGAATATTCTTATCCCCTTTTGCGGATTGGTCAAATCCTAAATGTAATATGCAAATTAAGAAGTCGACCCCCAGGCAAAATTAAAGTGGTTCTAACTACCTAGAAAGAGAAGTTGTCTCTGCCAGTGAAGAGACACCTCCTTTCAGCGCTTGTCATTTTGTATAAATAAAGGAATCAAGCGCCTCATTTGTTCACTGACTCGGTTCACTCATCTAGTGCGCAAGTATTGAAGGAAGCTATAGTTACCAGTTGCCGAAAGAAGGAAGAGAGAGAGGTGCATTGCTTGGGAGAGGATATTCTCTAGTTTTTGGTTTATTGTCTTGCCATTGGATTGGCTATGGTTCTTTGATTATTTTCCAGTCTAGCATCATGGTAGTTTGTCTCTCGTAGAGATAGAGTTATTCTGGTATTGTACTTGGTTATTGACTCTATATTAAAGAAGTTTTGTTGGGTTTTCTTCCCCTTGAGGGTTTCCCACGATAAATGATTGTGTACTATGTGATCTTGTTTCTTTCAGTAAGATCCTTATTATGTTGTTGTTATAACTATAAAAATTACTATTGAACCTAGGATTTAGGATTAATAATAATAGCTTAAGAAAGAAACTTAACATTTTCAAGTTGCATGGCATGCCCACATCCATTGTATCTAATCGTGACCCGACCTTCACCAACACCTTTTGGCAGGAATTGTTCAAATTACAAGGCACACAATTGAACATGAGCACAACATACCACCCACAGACAGAAGGCCAAACAGAAGTGGTCAATAAGTGTTTGGAAACTTACTTGTGTTGTTTTGTTTCAAACAAACAACATCGGTGGGTGCAATGGTTACCACTGGAATAATGGTGGTAAAACACTTCTTATCATACAACCACCAAAATGAAAACCTATGAAATGGTGTATGGCCAACAACCCCCTACAGTCACTTCATATCTTCTAGGCACATCAAAGGTCCATGCTATTGACAAGTTGTTGCAAGGTAGGGCAGTTACCCTTGCAAATCTAAAGGAAAACCTCCACATGGCCCAAAATCATATGAAGCAACAAGCTGACCAAAAACACTCTGAAAGGGTTTTCTAAGAAGGTGATCAAGTGTTTCTCAAACTCCAACCTTAAAAGCAAACATCGCTCAAAACTCAGGGCCACCACAAGTTGGCACCCAAATTTTATGGCCCCTATCATATTCTCAAACGCATTGGTCCATTTTCCTACAAACTTGCATTGCCAGCTACCTCCAAAATAAATATAGTGTTCCATGTTTCCTATTTGAAGGAAGTGGTGGATCATAATTATTGAGTTCAAACTATCCTACCTGAGCTAGATGCAAAAGGATCCATTTGGTTGTAGCCTGAATCTATCCTCAACATGCGAGAGAGTCACCTGTAGGGTCGAACTATCAAAGAAGTGTTGATCAAATGGAAGGATACATCTCCAGAGGATGCAACTTGGGAACCAGCTGCCATCCTGCAACAATTTCCGCATATTTGGCCTTGAGGACAAGGCTACTTTTGAAGGAGGGCATGTTAGGATCTATCCCTAACCCATCATAGTTAGTCATTAGTTATTTTTCATTGTAATAAGTGGTCAACCCTCATTATTATTGATACCACTAGTAGTTAAGATTGGTTAGTAGAATTAGTTATGTATAACCCATGGTATTGGCTCGTGGTATTTTTGTTTGTGAACTGTATTTAAAGAATGCATCTCTCCATTGTAAGTTGTTGAGGATTATTGTAAGAGATCACTACTCATTTGGAGGTTTCCCCCTCGAAGAGGCAAGTGAAATAAGTTTTATGTGATATCAATAATATATTTGTTCTCTATATTTGATGTTCTTGTTACTTGCGCAGTATATTTGATGTTCTTGTTACTTGTGCAATATATTTGCTTGTTCTGTTAACTATTCCAGGCATAACACATGCAGTCATTTAAATACTTGGGAATTCCTATAAGCCTGAGAACCTTTCCTAGATCCTCTTGGCTCCCCATCTTAGATAAATCTAAATCCAAATTTTCTTAATGGGGAGCTCATTGGATAAACCCAACTGGAAGGATAGTGCTCATAAACTATGTTATAAATTCCCTCCCTCTTTATCAATTCTCAATGCTTCTAGCCCTTGCTTCCTTTTGCAATGATTTTTCTCGGGTGCTTCAATGTTTTCTTTGGAAAGGGGGGAAATCTAACTCAAGTGTTTCCACCTTTTTTTCCGTCCCCCTCCTTTAACAAACCCTCTCCTGGTCCCATGGTAATGGAAGGCACATAAAAATTTGGTAGGACAATAATATGGGACAACCCCCTTTTGAGACTTTTCAACACCTCTGGCCTCTCAAAAACTGGCTATACTCACAAAGCAAATTCACCCTTTATGACATCTCATGTTGGGACGAACAATTGGGAAGATGGAAAGATTGGAACTTTGGAAATCCCCCCCCCCCCTTCACCTTCAACCTCTCTTATTGACTCTCCTCCAGAAATTAAAAGGTTGTGCTTCCCTTTCCTAAAACTCCAAAGATAGCAAAAGGTGGGGGAAAATAGGATATTCTATCAAGCAAGGATATCATCTCGAGCTGCAAAAAATGGGCTACCCCCAAATTCCAATAAGTGGGGAAGCATATAGAACCCTAACATTCTTTCAAAGGTAATCGCGTTTAGCTAGATCCTCAAACATCAAAGAGTGCTTACAAGTGAAAATCTGGTGAAAAGGGGAATCCATGGCCCTTCTGAGTGTGTCCTCTATTTTGAGGATTTAGACACGTCTCTCCACCTCTTTATGAATTTCCCTTTAACCAAAGCAGTTTGGAGAATTGTCCTCCAGAAATTAATCTTGCGCACATAATGGCCCCCCTCAATAGACCTACATGCTCTTTCAATGGCCACAAGTTTATCGTGGCTCTTTTGAATGAAAGCCTATATTTAAAAGAATTTGGTCTGTGCTACCTTTCTTTGTCTGCTGGAAACTCTGGCTAGAAAGAAACAAGGAAATTTTCCAAGATTTAAAATCCTCCCTGGAAATGGTCGCAAGAAAAGTTTTGGGCACTCTCCTGGAGAATTTTAACTCAAGAGGCATAAAATCATTGCATCCTGATGCTTTGGATAACTAGAAAAAAAATGGATGGAAAGGTTCCCCTTAAACTCATCATCTCCCACTACATCTCACACTAGATCAACTTGGAAGCTTCATCTCACGACAATAAACTTCATCCAATGGATAAAAGATAGAGATCACCATTCTCTCTGTTTTGATGGTGCTTCAAAGGGAAACCCTAGGGAGGCATGTGCGGAAGGGGTTCTCTATGACCCTAGAGGAAAAATTGAGGCAACATATTCCTGGAATATAGGTGTGGCCACCAATAATCAGGTCAAAGCTTACGCCCTCCTACAAGGATTGCTTATAAATAGATCAAAAAATATAGAGCTCCTCACAATATTGTGTAAGTCTAAAAACACAATTCGACATTTAATGCATTCTTCTCTTCCATATGAAGCAAGCTTGAGAACACTCTTATTTCATATTCAAGGTCTCATTAAGGAATTCAGTTAAGTCTTCTCGTGGCACATTAGGAGAGATATCAATTCGCTCCCTGGCAATCTAGCCAATAAAGGAGTTAGTGGATAATATGGATCTTTAATCATAAATGGAAAAACTATTTTTATCCATGTTCCTTATCCCCCTCTCTTATCTCTTGTCATGTGCCCCTAGATTTGGACTCTCAAAGGCCTCGTGCTTATCCCCTTCTTCTATCGCCACGTGGTTTCTCTTTTGGCCTGCCACCAATCTTCCTTCTTTGCTCCCGAGGCTCCCCTCCCCTGACCTGGCCTTATCTTCACACCCCCCCATGCTGTTTTTTCCTCATTCTTCCCCCCTCCATCTCTCGTCGCTTGCTCCTCCAAGATGACTTGGGAATTCAATTCCCATGGTACGTTGTTCCTCTTTCTTTGCTTGACCATTTGCTTATGTGCTTGTTGTGTTTTATTTGCTCGCGCGATGTACCTCCTAGAGCCATATCCCTCATTGATTTTGTCATCCCCTCTCCTCCCTGGCTATTGCAAGCCACCTCTCTTTTCTTGTACGTCACATGCACCTAACTGTCTCTTCCACCCCATTTCTCTTATGTCAGCACCCATCCATGTTTAAGTTTCCGCGTTGTATAATATGAAGATGGTTGCTACCACCTCTTCAAAATCCCTCGGCCACATTCTTCCATACTCCAAGCCATCCTATCACAGATTGGGAAAGCATGCGAAATAAACAAGGAGGAACATATCACCCTCCAATTTTGGAAAAAACCATCTATAAATTCACATCGGTTTTCTTTGTTAAGCATTGGAATCTCCAACGTCCATAAAGGTGGTGAATTCACAACAACAAATATCTCATTATGGAAAACATATGTCAAGGAACCAACTCTAGAGTTTTTCAATTTCAACGGGAATTAGACGACATTTGTTYRYYGGTAATCACAATCCAAAGCAGGTTGAACACCCTCRCCTCTCAAGTCCTATTRGTTTTGGAATTCAATGTCAATCAAARGCAGTCATTTCAGGCATTAAWTGATGAGGTTGATGCYTTAAGAAGTCAAGTRSAGGAAATCTGCCTCCAACCAACACTCCAGGAGMYGCAAGAAAATGTTGTTGTTGAAACAGAATCAACRAATTCCAGTCCTAGAGTCTCTCCTTTTCCRGACCTCAACATCATTGTCTAGCAACCAAAAGATGAAGAAATGGTGGAARTGGATGACCAGAACAAGTTTCCTCCTTAAAATCCAGTCTRCATGTACTTCAAATTTTGGCTATGTCTTGGGGTMTTCTTTACAATTTATACTAGCATTTTGTTGGACTAGAATAGTTGTAATTATCATGACTATCAATGTAATACTCCCTCCCTGATKATCTGGCCAATAAAKGAGTTAGTGGAGAATATGGATCTTTAATCATAAATGGGAAAACTATTTTTAGCCATGTTCCTTAGCCCCCTCTCTTATCTCTTGTCATKTGCCCTTGGMTTTGGACTCTCAAAGGCCTCGTGCTTAGCCCCTTCTTCTATCRCCATGTGGTTTYTCTTTTGGMCTTCCACCAATCTTCCTTCTCTGCTCTTGAAGCTCCCCTCCCCTGACCTTATCTTTTGTAATACYCCAAGGACRAGCCYCAGTTATATCTATGTATTGTAAACATGTTTTGTAGGCTGGTGAGCCGAGMAATTGTAAGYTGGTAAGCTTATGTGCAAGTAGGCCRGAGAGCCTRRGTATTAAAGGCYARGAACCTRTTTTGTACATGTAATTAAGCACTTTGTTAATATAAAAACATTGGTGTGTGTAGACCGACCACGAAGAAAGAGTGATAGGGGACTAAGTTTCCACAAGGTTGGGTAAGGGAGGAGGCTAAGTGTTAGGCCTAGGGGCTAAGCTAGGGGGCTTACCTCTAAAGGGGATAATAATTTATTATTATTTCCTAAAAGGCTAAGGTGGACAATTGATGAGTGTTGTCCCAAGTTCMTGGAAAAGRAACATATGCAAAATGGAATGCATGCAGCTCCAGGAAGACARGTGTCAACCTTGGTGCATGCARTTAAAGCTRAAGAAGTCAGTYGTGYTGGGGGTTCGCGCGCCCATTCTTCCATACTCRGCSTGAGTTCGCTAGAATCCTTCACCAGAACCCRTTTTGTCTCTGCACTAGACCTCTGCATAGCCACGCACCTCTGAAAATCAGATCYGTGAAGCCGACCTGTATGATTCCTRAACCCAGTGAGAACCCATGGACTGACCCASGTCTTCTGTGAAGCCTGAACATCCCRTAATTGACTATGTGGGCCCGTAGGATAGAGAAGYYGAAAGTTCRGAAGTCGCGAKATTGGAAGGAAGSAAGCATGAAATCTTCCAAAACCRAAGTTYCRAAGCTCTGAAGTCCCGAAGTCCCGAAGCTCCAAAGTCCCGAAGCTTCAATGACAGAAGTTCCATGACGAGTTTCAKTCRTTGGATGCTAGCTAGATGTGGACCGTTGATCCACCCTACTTCGTGAGTTCRTTAATTCGGAACTCYGAGAGTCTGTTGTGATGTATTATGAAGACTTCGGAACCCGAAGTCCTGATTAAGCRCCKATCAATCTAGYRTTTGGTCACAGCCSRTGGTCGCAGGGGTTGGGGCTAAGAGAAAAGGGCTAAGGCYTGGAATTCTTACAGAGCCAAGYAGAGCTCRGAAAATTCATGAAATCTGAAYGTTTCTTAAAACAGATTCGGTTTATGAATTCTRTGGGATTTGTTAAGGAATGATGGCCTGGCAAATTCTRGTTGATTKCACGTTGTGTTTCCAGAGTTCAACRAGTGTCGGGACTRAAGCGAATTGTCACTGAGTGYAGAGAAATGGAGGAGGCACAGAATGCTTCGAGTTCAGAGAATGAAGCTAAAGGGATGGATGTTCATTTGGGAGTTGATGGGTCAAACTCCAATGGGCATGGAGAAGAGATAGATAAGGAAGGTCATATGATGAAAATCATTGAAAGATTGCAGAAAGATGCCCAAAATCACTAAGCAGATAGCAAAAAGCTCATGAAAGCTAAGGAAAAACAAGGAGAATTCAACTCAAAGTTGATGAAGAGTTTGGAGAGAATAGAAAAGAATTTGGATAAGGAGACTGACTCAAGCAAAACAGGGAGTTGCAAGACCCCTGAGAAGAAAAGAATATCAAGAATCATTAGCAGGCATCGTCACCACTCCCCAAAGCAGTCCAATAAGGAGGTACACAGTAGTTCAAGCCCCTCTCCTACCAGAAAGCATAGGAGATATGGAGTGGATGAGCTGAAGAGAGAAATGAACAAGATTAAGCCTCCTACGTTTGATGGAGAACACAAGAAGGAGGAAGATGCCGAAACATGGTTTCTTGGCATGAGGAAATATTTCTAACTGCAGAATTATTCCTCTCATGCAAAAGAAAGAATTGCAATGTATCAACTAAAGGGAAAGGCATCCATGTGGTGGGATCAGCTTGTGCAAGTGCAACACATTAGAGAGAAAGATATTACTTGGAAAGAATTCAAGAGGTATTTTGAAAAGAAATACTTGACTAAACGATACTATGACAGAAAGATGAAAGAGTTCCTTGAACTCAAGCTGGGTAGCATGACCATTAAAGAATACGAACGAAAGTTTTTGGAGTTGTTGAAGTATGTTCCGTTCATCAAAGATGAGACTGTCAAAATTCAAAGCTATCTAAGTGGACTGCCACCTTCCATCGGTGACAAGATCCAGTATGATGACCCTGAGACTATGGAAGAAACTATAAGGAAAGCAAAATTCTTTTATGAGCAAGAATATGAAAAGCCTACTTTCTGGAAGGTTTGGGAAGACAAGAAGAATTTCAAAATAAACCAGAGGAAGAAGGGAACTAAAACACCCTTTTTCAGAAATAGTCCTCAAGGACAGTCAGGTTTTAGAGAGCCCAAGAAGGCTGAAGTAGGTGGGAAATTTCCAAGGCAGACACCTATGGAATGTTGGGGTTGTAAAGGAAATCATAGGTGCAAAGGTTGCTCCCGCAGAAATGACAAAGTGAGAACTGTCCACAATGTTCAACAGGATGAAACAGTGAAGGACATGGGTAGAAGCGTTCCAAGAATATACACAGCCCTAGACAACAAGCAGGCTGAGTTTCAGTCACATATGATTGAAGTGGAAGGTATGATCAACAACCAACCCATTACTATTTTAATTGATTCAGGAGCTAGTCATAGTTACATAGATCCGAGAATGGTGGAAAGTTTGCATTTACCAATAAGAAAGCATGATAAATCTTGGTTAGTGCAGTTGTCTACAGGAGCCAAGAGAAAGGTTGTCGAGTTGGTTAAGTCATGTCCAGTGGACATGAATGGACTGAGCACAAGGGCCGAATTGAATTTTTTACCTTTAGGTTCCTATGACTATCTAATTGGGATGGATTGGTTGGACCAGCACCACACCATCTTAGATTGTCATAAAAAGGAATTCACTTGCCTCGATAAGGAGGAGAATCAGAGAATAGTCCAAGGAATTCCCAGAGTAGTTGTTGTCAGAGAAATCTCAGCAATGCAGTTGAAGAAGAGCTACAAAAAATGTTGTCAATTATTTGCAGCCCATGTGGAGGAAGCATCTAAGGATGAGGTCTCAAAGATTGAAGACCATGAAGAATTAAAATATTTCTAAGATGTATTCCAAGAGGTACTAGGATTACCCCCGAAGAGAGATATTGATTTCTCTGTAAACCTGATACCTGGAGCAACTCCAGTGTCGAAAGCTCCTTGCAGAATGAGTACACCAGAGCTGAAAGAACTGTAATTGCATCTTGAAGAACTTCTGAAGAAGGGGTATATACACCCAAGTGTGTCACCTTAGGGAGCCTCGGTCCTATTCATGAAGAATAAGGATGGGACATTGAGATTGTGCATCGATTTCAAACAATTGAACGAAGTGACTGTAAAGAACAAGTATCATTTTCCAAGGATCGATGATCTTTTTGATCAGTTGAAGAATGCCAAGATATTTTCAAAAATAGATCTCAAGTCGAGATACCACCAGGTAAGGATTAAGGATGAAGACATTGACAAGACCACCTTCAGAACAAGGTATGGTCACTATGACTTCACAGTGGTGCCATTTGGGTTGGCGAATGCACCCATTTTTTTTATGTGTCTAATGAATGGTGTGTTCAGAGAATATCTAGACAAGTTTGTCATAGTCTTTTTGGATGACATTCTGGTGTATTCCAAGTTGGAGGAAGAGCATGAACATCATCTGAAGATGGTGATGCAAGTGTTAAGAGAGCACCAATTGTATGCTAAACTGAGCAAGTGCTCATTTTATCAAAAGAAGACCCATTACTTGCGGCATATCATCTCAAAGGACAGGATAATCGTAGATCCTGAGAAGATTGAGGCCATCAGAGAATGGTCAGCACTGAAAAATGTGACAGAAGTCAGATCCTTTATGGGTCTAGCTGGTTATTACAGAAGGTTCATTGTAGGGTTCTCAAGGATAGATTACCCTATCACTTCCTTGCAAAGGAAGGAGAAGAAATTTCAATGAACAAAGGATTGTGAGAAAATCTTCTAGAGATTGAAGAAGTTGTTAACCAGTGCTCCAATCCTAAGGATTGCAGACCCAAATGAAGACTTTGTAGTGTGTATAGATGCATGCAAAGAAGGACTGGGAGGAGTCCTCGGTCAGAATGGGTTCGTAATTTGTTATGAATCCAGAAAGTTGAAAGAGCGTGAAAGGAACTATGCAACTCATGATTTAGAGTTGGCGGCCATCGTTCACGCTCTGAAGAAATGGAGGCATTACCTCATGGGAAATAAGTTCGAACTGAGAGCACACCAGAACGGTCTGAAGTATTTGTTTGATTAGCCAACCTTGAATGCTAGGCAGAGTAGGTGGTTGGGGTTTCTTTGTGAATATGACTTTGATATCAAGCATATCAAAGGAAAAGAGATCAAAGTGGTTGATGCGCTCAGCAAGAGAGTGCATGAATTGCATGCTACAACCATTAGCATGTACCAAACTGATATTAAAAGCAGAATTTTGGAAGCTGCAAATCTTCATTTGTAGCACATGGATTTGATAGCAAAGCTACAACAAGGTAAGATGCCATAGAAAGTGGAAAATTATAAATTGGAAACGGATGTAACACTTCTGTATAAGAACAGAATTTATGTACCTAACGTCTAGGAATTGAAACTTATGATTTTGAAAGAAATACATAATGTGTCTTATGCTGGGCACCCGGGATATCCAAAAATTGTGGTAGCAGTCAAGAGCCATTACTTTTGGCCAGGTATGAAGAAGGAAATTGGAGAATACATCGCCAGATGTATGGAATGCCAGAAGGTCAAAGCTTAGCATAGGCACCCAGCAGGATTCTTGCAGCCTTTACCCATTCCTGAGTGGAAGTGAGAGGTAGTGATAATGGATTTCATCACAGGATTGCCCAGAACAGGCAAGCAACATGATTCAATCATGGTGGTGGTGGACAAGCTTACGAAAGCTACCCATTTTATTCCACTAAAGACTACTCACAAGGCAACTAACATTGTTGATATTTTTATGAGGGAAATAACATGATTGCACTGTATTCCCAAGACAATTGTGTATGACAGAGACCCAAAATTTACCTCAAAGTTATGGAAGAGGTTGTTCAAAGGATTCATAACAAATCTAAACTTCAACATTGCTTATCATCCTGAGTCTGATGGGAAAATAGAGAGGGTGAACCAAGTGATAGAAGATATGCTAAGGATGTATGTGATGGACAAACCATATAAATGGGAAGACTACCTACACTTGGTAGAATTCGCCTACAACAATGGGTATCAAGCATCGTTGAAGATGAGCCCATTTGAAGCACTTTATGGCAGAAAGTGCAATACTCCAGTAAGCTGGGATAATCTAGTTGATAGAGCAGTGGTTGGGCTAGAGTTGCTCAAGGAAATGGAAGAGAAAATGCTAAAAATTAAGCAGAATTTAAAGGCTGCCCAAGACAGGCATAAAATTTATGCTGATAAAAATAGAACCCACAGAGAGTTTAAAGTGGGAGAGCATGTGTTTCCTAAAAGTGAAAGCTAATAGAAGTTCCCTAAGGCTGGGAAACTATTCGAAGTTGGCAGCCAAATTTTGTGGGCCATTTGAAATCCTAGAAAGGATTGTGACAGTTGCATATATGCTTTCATTACTTACATCCATGACTGTGCATAATGTGTTTCATATTTCATTTCTTAAGAAATACATACCTGATGTTAATCATATAATCAATTGGAATGTGATTCAAGTGGAGCAAGAAGGCGTTTTGCAAGTGCATCTGGTATGCATATTGGACCGGAAAAGCAAGCAGCTACGGAATCGATCCATAGGTCTTGTAAAGGTCCAGTGGACCTGGTATAGTCCTGAGGACGTGACATGGGAGCATGACGATGCTATGCGGGAAGAATACCCGCATCTTTTTTAAGAACTTGGAAATCTTGTTGATGTTGTGTAAGTAAGTTGCACCGAGGACAGTGCAAAAATAAGGGGAGGGGATTGTAATACCCCAAGAAAGAGCCCCAGTTATATATTTGTATTGTAAACATGTTTTGTAGGCTGGTGAGCCAAGCAATTGTAAGCTGGCAAGATTATGTGCAAGTAGGTCGGAGAGCCTAGGTGTTAAAGGCCAGGAGCCTGTTTTGTACATGTAATTAAGCACTTTGTTAATATAAAAACATCGCTATGTGTAGACCGACCATGAATAAAGAGTGATGGGGGACTAAGTTTCCACAAGGTTGGGTAAGGGAGGAGGCTAAGTGTTAGGGCTAGGGGCTAAGCTAGGGGCCTTACCTCTAAAGGGGATAATAATTTATTATTATTTTCTAAAAGGCTAAGGTGGACAATTGATGAGTGTTGTCCCAAGTTCTTGGAAAAGGAACGTATGCAAAATGGAGTGCATGCAGCTCCAGGAAGACAGGTGTTGACCTGGGCACATGCAGTTAAAGTTGAAGAAGTCAAACGTGTTGGGGGTTTGTGCTCCCATTCTTCCATACTCTACCTGAGTTCATTGGAATCTTTCACCAGAACTCGTTTTGTCTCTGCACTGGACCTCTGCATAGCCACACACCTCTGAAAATTAGATCCGTGAAGCCGACCTACATGATTCCTGAACCCAGTGAGAACCCGTGGACTGACCCGCGTCTTCTGTGAAGCCTGAACATCTCGTAATTGTCTATGTCATGTGTGTTATAACTATGGATTGTTGTGTCCATGCAGTCCCTTAGCTGAGTGTGGCTTGCTGCCATCGTTTGTTCCTTGCCGAGCCTTGTTGTTGTCCTCCTTGTGCGGAAATAGAGTTGAAGAAGCAGGTTGTCAGGCATGTGTGCAACACTCTCTCCAGGTGAGGGAGGTGGTTTTGGTTGAAGAGGTAGGTTGTCAGGCATGTGTGCAACACTCTCTCCATGTGAGGGAGGTGGTTGTGGTTGAAGAGGCAGTTTGTCAGGCCTGTGGGAAACTCTCTCCGGGTGAGAGAGTGTGTTGTGGAAGTGAGTTCTCCTGGAAGGCGTCCCATAGTTGCTACAGATCTCTGAGAATTTTGGTTCGGCCTGTTGCTGAAGCCCAAGGAAAGGGAGGTGAAGCAGTCGATGGACTGTGTGACAATGAAGGTGTATACTCCTAGGGTGGGACATGCATGTGGGGAATGAGAGTCTGTGAGAAGTGGGCATAAGTGGCTCTTGGGAGAGAATCCTTCCTCATAAACTATGTGTCTTCCTATTGACCTTCCCTAGCCTAGGATTCCCTTTCCTAGTGGAGCTTAGTCCCATCTCAGGGGTGACCTACTACTAAAAGTGATGAGCAGTGTAGTCTAAGGTTGGGAGGTTCGTGGAAGGTCTGCACGCAGTTGGTGGTGTTATTCCAGTTGAAAAATAAGTATAATTTATGTGCTTAATTTTATGTTATGCATACCTGTGATGCTTTAATGTTGTCATGTATTATGTTGCATATATGAATTATTGTCTATTACATTTGAATCTGTATGGTAGCAGTAACTCTGTGTTATGTGTTTTATTTCGATTAAAATGCATGTTATATGTGTGTGTGTGTGTGTGTGTGTGAATGTTCTGCGTGGTAGTGTTACTCAGCCTGTTGAATGGTCGAGGATGTTACAATTTGGTATCACAACTAAGTCAGAGCTGAGTAGGGGCATTGCCAGTATTGTTGGAAGGTCGGGGATGTTACAACTTCCCACCCCCCCACACTCTTTTTTCCTCATTCTTCCCCCCTCCATCTCTCGTTGCTTGCTCCTCCAAGATGACTTGGGAAATCAGTTCCCATGGTACGTTGTTCCTCTTTCTTTGCTTGACCCTTTGCTCATATGCTTGTTGTGTTTTCCCTGCTCGCACAATGTACCTCTTGGATCCATATCCCTCAATGATTTTGTCATCCCCTCTCCTCCCCGGCTCTTGCGAGCCACCTCTCTTTTCTTGTACATTTCCTACACCTAACCATCTCTTCCACCCCATTGCTCTTATGTCAGCTCCCGTCCATGTTTAAGTTTGCACGTTTTATAATATGAAGATGGCTGCTACCACCTCTTCAAAATCCCTTGGCCACATTCTTCCATGATCTAGGCCATCCTATCACAAATTGGGAAAGCATGCAAAATCAACAAGGAAGAACGTATCACCCTCTAATTTTGGAAAAAACCATCTATAAATCCACATCGGTTTTCTTTATTAAGCATTGGAATATCCAACGTCCATAAAGGTGGTGAATTCACAACAACAAAGATCTCATTATGGCCAACATATTTCAAGGAACCAACTCTAGAGTTTTTCAGCTTCAATGAGAATTAGACGACATTTGTTCGTTGGTAATCACAATCCAAAGCAGGCTGAGCACCCTCGCCTCTCAAGTCCTATCAGTTTTGGAATTCGATGTCAATCAAAGGCAATCGTTTGAGGCATTAAACGATGAAGTTGATGCCTTAAGAAGTCAACTAGAGGAAATCTGCCTCCAACCAACACTCCAGGAGCCGCAAGAAAATGTTGTTGTTGACACAGAATCAACGAATTCCAGTCCTAGAGTCTCTCCTTTTCCAGACCTCAACATCACTGTCTAGAAACCAAAAGATGAAGAAATGGCTGAAGTGGATGACCAGAACAAGTTTCCTCCTTAAAATTTAGTTTGCATGTACTTCAAATTTTGGCTATGTCTAGGGGTCTTCTTTACAATTTATACTAGCAGTTTGTTGGACTAGAATAATTGTAATTATCATCACTATCAATGTAATACTCTAGCCCAACACAGTCTGGGTTCAGTTTTTTAATTCCCCCCACTCTCGAAATTTTGTCTCTCTATGTAACTTGCTGACTTAGAGCAACCTTTTTATAATATAAAATTTCTAGTTTGGCTTAAGAAAAAAAGAAAGAAGAAGGAAAGAATAACAAGAAGAGCATAGAGCTAAG
>JZKD02S1642297.1:71287-88016 GCA_000966675.3 Picea glauca
AAATGGAAGAGAAAATGCTAAAAATTAAGCAGAATTTAAAGGCTGCCCAAGACAGGCATAAAATTTATGCTGATAAAAATAGAACCCACAGAGAGTTTAAAGTGGGAGAGCATGTTTTCCTAAAAGTGAAAGCTAATAGAAGTTCCCTGAGGCTAGGAAACTGTTCGAAGTTGGCAGCCAGATTTTGTGGGCCATTTGAAATCCTGGAAAGGATTGTGACAGTTGCATATATGCTTTCATTACCTGCATCCATGACTGTGCATAATGTGTTTCATATTTCATTTCTTAAGAAATACATACCTGATGCTAATCATGTAATCGATTGGAATGTGATTCAAGTGGAGCAAGAAGGCGTCTTGCAAGTGCATCTGGTACGCATATTGGACCAAAAAAGCAAGCAGCTACGGAATCGATCCATAGGTCTTGTAAAGGTCCAGTGGACCTGGTACAATCCTGAGGACATGACATGGGAGCATGAGGATGCTATGCGGGAAGAATACCCGCATCTTTTTTAAGATCTTGGAAATCTTGTTGATGTTGTGTAAGTAAGTTGCACTGAGGACAGTGCAAAAATAAGGGGAGGAGATTGTAATACCCCAAGAAAGAGCCCCAGTTATATCTTTGTATTTTAAACATCTTTTGTAGGCTGGTGAGCCAAGCAATTGTAAGCTGGCAAGATTATGTGCAAGTAGGTCAGAGAGCCTAGGTGTTAAAGGCCAGGAGCCTGTTTTATACATGTAATTAAGCACTTTGTTAATATAAAAACATCGCTATGTGTAGACCGACCATGAATAAAGAGTGACGGGGGACTAAGTTTCCACAAGGTTGGGTAAGGGAGGAGGCTAAGTGTTAGGCCTAGGGGCTATGCTAGGGGCCTTACCTCTAAAGGGGATAATAATTTATTATTATTTTCTAAAAGGCTAAGGTGGACAATTGATGAGTGTTGTCCCAAGTTCCTGGAAAAGGAACATATGCAAAATGGAGTGCATGCAGCTCCAGGAAGACAGGTGTTGACCTGGGAGCATGCAGTTAAAGTTGAAGAAGTCAATCGTGTTGGGGGTTTGTGCTCCCATTCTTCCATACTCTACCTGAGTTCATCGGAATCTTTCACCAGAACTCGTTTTGTTTCTGCATTGGACCTCTGCATAGACACACACCTCTGAAAATTAGATCTGTGAAGCCGACCTGCATGATTCCTAAACCCAGTGAGAACCCGTGGACTGACCCGCGTCTTCTGTGAAGCCTGAACATCCCGTAATTGTCTATGTCATGTGTGTTATAAATGTGGGTTGTTGTGTCCATGCAGTCCCTTAGCTAAGTGTGGCTTGTTGCCATTGTTTGTTCCTTGCTGAGCCTTGTTGTTGTCCTCCTTGTGCGGGAATAGAGTTGAAGAAGCAGGTTGTCAGGCCTGTGTGCAACACTCTCTCCAGGTGACGGAGGTGGTTTTGGTTGAAGAGGCAGGTTGTCAGGCATGTGTGCAACACTCTCTCCATGTGAGGGAGGTGGTTGTGGTTGAAGAGGCAGTTTGTCAGGCCTATGGGAAACTCTCTCCAGGTGAGAGAGTGTGTTGTGGAAGTGAGTTCTCCTAGAAGGCGTCCCATAGTTGCTACAGAGCTCTGAGAATTTTGGTTCGACCTGTTGCTGAAGGCCAAGGAAAGGGAGGTGAAGCAGTCGATGGACTGTGTGACAATGAAGATGTATACTCCTAGGGTGGGACAGGCATGTGGGGAATGAGAGTCTGTGAAAAGTGGGCATAAGTGGCTCCTGGGAGAGAATCCTTCCTCATAAACTATGTGTCTTCCTGTTGACCTTCCCTAGCCTAGGATTCCCTTTCCTAGTGAAGCTTAGTCCCAGCTCAGGGGTGACCTACTACTAAGAGTGATGAGCAGTGTGGTCTAAGGCTGGGAGGTTCGTGGAAGGTCTGCACGCAGTTGGTGGTGTTATTCCAGTTGAAAAATAAGTATAATTTATGTGCTTAATTTTATGTTATGCATACCTGTGATGCTTTAATGTTATCATGTATTCCGTTGCATATATGAATTATTGTCTATTACATTTGAATCTGTATGGTGGCAGTAACTCTGTGTTATGTGTTTTATTTCGATTAAAATGCATGTTATATGTGTGTGTGTGTGTGTGAATGTTCCACGTGGTAGTGTTACTCGGCTTGTTGAATGGTCGGGGACGTTACAGTTTGGTATCACAACTAAGTTAGAGTTGAGTAGGGGCATTGTCAGTATTGTTGGAAGGTCGGGGATGTTACATCTTCCCACCTCCCCACACTCTTTTTTCCTCATTCTTCCCCCCTCCATCTCTCGTCGCTTGCTCCTCCAAGATGACTTGGGAATTCAGTTCCCATGGTACGTTGTTCCTCTTTCTTTGCTTGACCCTTTGCTCGTATGCTTGTTGTGTTTTCCCTGCTCGCACAATGTACCTCTTGGAGCCATATCCCTCAATGATTTTTTCATCCCCTCTCCTCCCCAGCTCTTGCGAGCCACCTCTCTTTTCTTGTACGTTTCCTACACCTAACCATCTCTTACACCCCATTGCTCTTATGTCAGCTCTCGTCCATGTTTAAGTTTGCATGTTTTATAATTTGAAGATGGCTGCTACCACCTCTCAAAATCCCTTGGCCACATTCTTCCATGCTCTAAGCCATCCTATCACAAATTGGGAAAGCATGCAAAATCAACAAGGAAGAACGTATCACCCTCCAATTTTGGAAAAAACCATCTATAAATCCACATCGGTTTTCTTTATTAAGCATTGGAATATCCAACATCCATAAAGGTGGTGAATTCACAACAACAAAGATCTCATTATGGCCAACATATGTCAAGGAACCAACTCTAGAGTTTTTCAGCTTCAACGAGAATTAGACGACATTTGTTCGTTGGTAATCACAATCCAAAGCAGGCTAAGCACCCTCGCCTCGCAAGTCCTATCAGTTTTGGAATTCAATGTCAATCAAAGGAAATCGTTTCAGGCATTAAATGATGAAGTTGATGCCTTAAGAAGTCAACTAGAGGAAATCCGCCTCCAACCAACACTCCAGGAGCCGCAAGAAAATGTTGTTGTTGACACAGAATCAACGAATTCTAGTCCTAGAATCTCTCCTTTTCCAGACCTCAACATCATTGTCTAGAAACCAAAAGACGAAGAAATGGCTGAAGTGGATGACCAGAACAAGTTTCCTCCTTAAAATTTAGTCTGCATGTACTTCAAATTTTGTCTATGTCTAAGGGTCTTCTTTACAATTTATACTAGCAGTTTGTTGGACTAGAATAATTGTAATTATCATGACTATCAATGTAATACTCTAGCCCAACACAGTCTGGGTTCAATTTTTTAATTCTCCCCACTCTCGAAATTTTGTCTCTCTATGTAACTTGTTGACTTAGAGCAACCTTTTTATAATATAAAATTTCTAGTTTGGCTTAAGAAAAAAAGAAAGAAGAAGGAAAGAATAACAAGAAGAGCATAGAGCTAAGGAAGCCATATTGAAAGAAGAGGTAGAACTGAAAGCAAAAGGAGAGAAAGAGGAGACTATAGTAATAAGAAGGGTTGTAAAAAAGGACAAAAGAAGAAGTAAGAAGAAGACAACCTAAAGAAGATGAAAAGTTGTTAGAAGAAGCAAAGAGAATTGTAGTTGGGGCTGGAAAAAAGGCTCTAAAGGACTTAAAAGAAAAATAAAGACTAGAAGTTGAAGAAAAGAGAAAGCAAGAAGGAGAACAAAAACATAAATAAGGAAAGGAAAGGAAAGAAAAGGAGAGACTAGTAGCTGAAGAAAAAGCAAAGCAAGAAGAGGAATAAAGGAAAAAGAAAGAACATGAAAGTCTCCAACATGGATCAATTGATCAAGCAAAGGATAAAGAAAGTATTGTTATTGAAACACAATAATCACCTATTCTTGCAGAACATCAAAGAGAGCAACCTATAGAACAACAAATAACACCACCTCCCAACAGTTTCATAGATTTAACCATGGAGGATGTTGTTATCCCCAAACTAGGTCTAAGTAAAGGTAAAGAACTTGTGATGGAACAAGTGCTCACTCCAAGAAGTTCAAAGAACATTTTATCCTCGGGAGATCAACCAATTCTAAATATTCCAAAAGAGGTTACTAACTTAAACTTGATTACTTACAACATAATAAAGCAATCCATAGTCAAACAAACACTAAAAAGAAAGAGAGTGGACCTGGATACATCTATCTTTAACTATTAATTTACTTCTCCTGAGAATACTTCTAAAGAGACATTCATGTAGGATTAATCCTTGGGATTGCAAAATCACATAAATATTTTCATCTACTTTTTCTAAGAGTTATCTCTCATAAATAGTTTTCTCTCCTATTCATTTAAATTAGTTTCCTTTCGTTTTGTTCATCACTTAATATAAAAATATAAAAACAAAAATACTCAGAAAATTAAATCTTTTTACTTAAATCTCATTGAAAATTTATTGAACCATAATCGAAAAGATTATTTCATTCAACGAGAAAAAAATCTAATTAGACCTCTTTCTTGAATTAAATACCTCCTATTAATTAAATCCCTCTTGATAAGATTTGAAAATCTAACTCCTCAACAAGTTAATAAGAATATAGGTTAAAGCCCTTGAGACAAAGGGCCCATGATATGACAAACGAAAAAAGATGTGAGATTTTCTCTCCCAACATAAGAAAGCCACATAATTCCCCACTTACCCACAAACACATTACCTTTAAATATTTGGACAATAAAGATATATTGTCATAAATTATATTAAAACTTATTTATTTTTTAAGTTATATAATGATTGCTTGAGCTCACGGGTGGTGAGTGGTGACATATGCAAAGGAATAAATGGTGTTGTTTTTTCACAATAAGTTTCATCAGATAAAGAAAGATGTGGCATTTTCTCTTCCTAGGAAAGAAGGTCACATAATTCCTGACTTATTGAGCACTAGTGATGAAGTTTTCTCTTCACAATAAATTCCATCATACCAAGAAAGATGTGACATTTTCTCTACCTAGAGAAGAAAACCACATAATTTACTCAATGCCCCATTACTTTTAAATATTGTCTTTTCAAATAAACAAGTGATGCATGGCAGCGCAGTCCTTGCCGGGTTGGGGTTGGCTTGTACTGGGAAAAATAGACAAGGGAAAACCTGTGGTAAATATCAATGGTTGTTTGGTTTTACTGAGAGTGTGTATGTAAATCTTGATGATTAGAATGTTGCAAATATAATTTTGACTATTGTTTTGGATTGGCTAAAAGAAACACAACAAATTGGTAAGAGTAGTTTTTACATTGAAACTATCAAACTAGATTCCTGAATGATATAAATTGCTAAACTTAAATTACTCACAAGCTAGCAATGAAAATACAACTTAAATTACTCACAAGCTAGCAATGAAAATACATGTTGATGTTGCTCAAGGGCCATAAGTTGTTGTGGAGGAACAATAGCATAAATGGACTGGAATTGTCCAAAAGAAGCTTAAGGAACCTGGACAACAGATTGTTGTTAGCATCATTCCCATTGGATCAGAAGCAGGTAGTCTAGGAGTGGGCTCTAGTTAGCAGTGACAAAGCAAGCTTCCAAACATATCAATCATCATAGTTTTACAATGTACAAGAGCTGAGGCATAGAACTTTTTCTGGGAAGAGTTGAGGCATAGAACTTGTTATGGGAATTTTGTTCTTTTGATACTGGTGTTACAGAATACAAAAAAGTTAAAAACTGCTAGCAATGCAAATACATGTTGTGTTGCTCAGGGGCCTTAAGCTACTGTGGAGGAACAATAGCATAAATGGACTGGAATTTTCCAAAAGAAGGTTGAGGAACCTGGAAAACAGATTGTTGTTAGCATCATTCCCATTGGATCATAAGCATGTAGTCCATGAGTGGGATCCAGTTAGCAGTGACAGAGCAAGCTTCCATACATATTAATCATCATAGTTTTACAATGTACAAGAGCTGAGGCATAGAACTTGTTCTGGGAATTTTTTTCTTTTGATATTGGTGTTACGGAATACAAAAAAGTTAAAAACTGATTGAACCTACACTCACACAGCAAAATATCTTAAGCATTCATGAATCATAAGCATATTGGATGGAATTTCATAACAATATGATTCTCCCATGCAAGACATAATAGCATAGAGCTATATTAGTTTCCTACTATAGGCTTGAACTTGCACTTAGCTTACATAGCATGCAAAGGAAGGTTTGGAGCAGGATTACCATTGGATCAAATCAATGTTAGTGAATAAAATAACCTTTGATTCAAATCTAAGCAATAAGCAATTTGGATGCTTGAAAACTAAAATATAATAGTTAGTAGCTAATGACCATCAACATTAAAAGAATAATGACAAAGCTAAGGGACTAACGAAATACCCCTCGGGGCAATTCATGGAACTTATTGACTAAGCTTGTCTCTTAAGGCTGATGGCAAGGGTACCTCCTACTCCTAGTAGGATTCCTGTAACCCTCTACTGAAGTCATTAGAGTATTATTTTTCTATGACTCTTGGGAAAATAACAATAGTTGTTTAAATCATGGGAGGGGATGAAGCTTGGATTGTATTTCGAATGAGTTCTTCAAGACAGTGACATTAGTTGAAGACATAGCCAAGAGAATGAATCTAGTTCTGAGTCCAATAGCCAATTCTAATTTTGGATGAAGATTGCAAAGAGAGAGAACAAGAAAGTGGTGTAGCATTTGGAGACCCATGCATAGTATTCTCTGCTCATTAGAGCCATTGTAATCGTTAATTCTCTTATTTTCAAAAGAGTCAATAAAGTACAGATGAAGCCATTCCATTGTTGGAGTTGTCCCGGAGTGGATTTCTTCAGGGTAAACCTGTGTGTGAAATTGTTCATGGTTGAATGCGTTGTCCACTTAGTTTTTGTTGTTTCCTTTTTCCGCAATTGGACAACATAAACACATTTACCAGGTTCTATCAAACAATAATAAAAGTTAATCTAGGATCTGTTGTGATGAACTGGTTAGCAAGACACCTACTACAGTTTACAGATCAGACTCCCCAAGAAGAAGATCGCATCAAAAATGCTTTAAAGTTTTCTCGACTTTCCTGTTTACTTTTTCTCTGCCATTACACTCTAATGTGTTCTCGTAAGTTACTTTAAGGGCATTGGGTAGCTACTAAAGAATATGGATGCAATCATAACATCATGAAAGACAGGATAAACCACTTTCCCTGCAGATTAATCTATCTATAAGAAAGAAGATTTGGGAACATTGTCACAATTTCAGAACTATTATAATTGAATTCAAATCTTAGCCAATGTCATCCAACAATTATGCATTTTCATCAGATATTTTTAGCATGTGTACACAGGGTAGGAAACAAAAATTGCCTTAATGCACAAAAGAGTTGTTCTACAGAGTACCCTAACAGTATTAGCGAATAATGTGTAATAGCAATAGGGATTCCAATCTTCAAACCAAAGAAAAAGGCAATTAATAGCCAAAACGAGAGAAAAGCTACATAAGTAGTTTAAGCATTATATTTATAATTTATATACATTCTACCTACAATGCCACTTGGCTTCACCTCAGCTTACACCGGTAGCGACGTGTGTGTCTATTGGTTACTTCCTCCTCATCAAAGCTTTTCAAAGTCCTGGGGCTGCCTCTTGACTACTTTACCTTACAATATGGTGTCACTATCTTCGGTTATTCATCCATTGACGATGATGTTGTGACATTGGCCTACCATGAAACAGCTTACGGCCCTGTTTAGGCAGGTCTTGCAATTCCATTATTTGAACCATACGTTGCTTCTTGGATTCAAAAAGCATCATTATACCATTAGTTACGAAGTTCATGAGCTAATATCCACTTCATAATTTAACACTATTGCAAGAACAAATTGGAAAACAAAAATACATTCCAACAGCAGAATACAAGACATTTTCTATTCGTTGATATCCTTCCTGAAACTGCCTTTTTGTTGCTTCAAACTTCAATTTAACAGATGCATGTCTACAGAATTTTATTTATGTTGTGCAAATACAAAAAATCAAGTTTAAAAACATGTCGCTATATTACAAATAGCTCCAAATAAGCAATGTATACTTCCCTACTACATGCTCCATCCAACATAGCTAGCAGGTACATAAATTTTGTCTCGTATTTTTTAGACAAGATTGCAAAAATCAAGGAATGTTTTGTTGACAGTGGATTATCCATAAATTTATAATCCACAAATTCATCTTCAATTTAGCTTTTACATCATATTTTGCTTACAATGTCTCGATATCGCTTACATTCTGAAGTTATTGGAGGTCTCCCAGGGCCAGCACTGGTATTTATATGACTTGATATACTCATCCTATGGCTCTGGCAATCCCTGCCATCCTGAATTTGAGCATTCCTTTTCAAACCCCCCCCCCT
Organism: Picea glauca; assembly: GCA_000966675.3. Lineage (NCBI taxonomy): Eukaryota > Viridiplantae > Streptophyta > Pinopsida > Pinales > Pinaceae > Picea > Picea glauca. The sequence continues at coordinate 79,701 of JZKD02S1642297.1, forward strand.
CTCTTTGTATGTTTCTTGCTTGCCACAAGGACTTCTATCCCTTGTCATATTACTCTGGTAAGCTGATAGGTTTACTTTATGGGGTTGTTCTACTGTATATTGTTTTTCATCAACGTCATCATTATATTATACGTTCTCATTCTTTTCAGTAACACATAGATCTACATCGATTACAGAAAACAATGTCATTGATGATCACAAGTCATAAATAATAACAAATAAAACTAGTGCCTTCAGTCGTAAAACAACATTACTTTAGACACAAAATAGAACATGTATTATGAAATCCAACAAAAAAAAATATTAAGAAAGCAGGGCAAGAATAAGTTACTCCCATCATCATCCATGCCATCGAAGATCTTTATTTCCAAGCACATACACCAAGCATAAAACTAGTTAGTCGAGACAAGCTCAGAATCAGAGTACAGATAACAATTAGAACCTGCAATATGTATCAATTTCTTCCAAAGACAAACATATTCTCCTTTTATATTCAAGTTTGATCTCTTCCTCAATGTGCTTGAAGGTGAGATATCATTTGGTCATGGAATAAACTGTGAATTAAGCATAAATTATATGATATGGAAAAAAGACCAACAAAACACATATTTCAAGACAATTTGGTTTCTTCCATGACCAAGTGATATCTCACCTTCGGGCACATTAAGGAAGAGAGCATACTAAACACACATATTTGAAGACTAACTGAGATATTTCTATTGAAGTTGTCTAGGTCCCCAGAAAGGCACCAACATCAAATGGGGGTGAAGGGAGTCCATTTTCATCATCTGTAGTTGCAAGTGAAGCAGAATATGGCAAGGTGTCTGCACCATGCAAAATGATGTATATGAACAAAAAAATAATTTTAAGAACAAAAGCCCTTGTAGTAAAACACAGGACAAACTTCAGTAACTTCAGCACATTACCATACATGCAATTGCTGCCACAACGACATTAACAATAGTCTTCACCCATTCATCTTCAAGTTATTTATAGCCACTGCAGTACACCACACAGAAGTAATAAGCACTTTCAAGCCTTTAGTGTTTCACGAAGGTAGGTCCAAGTCAGCTTAAATAAACCAGAACGAAAGACATAAAAGCCGTTTATTTCACTTGTGTTAGGATAAGTCTGCATAATGCAATATAAAGAAACTGCTACTGTGACTAAAAACACATTTCTGCATAACCAAACGTTGGAATTCAGCGTTAGATTATACATGCTTCCAACATTGAACCATGAGTTTTTGGCTTCAAATACCTTATAAACCTTTTCACCATAGACCGAATTTCCTTTGAAATGTGTCTCTGCAACCGATCAACTTGTTTCCCAATCTCAGTTGCCTATGTAGAATAAACCTGAATTCTTTCATTGTGTTAACAATAAATCCATTATCATTATAACTACATTATTGGTAAGATAAATATTAACAATAAATCCATTATCATTATAATGCCTATGTGTCTATTCAGTGAATTTACATCGCATTTCAACTAAATTTTGATATTATAAAAATATGAAAAACGCTTGGATAGAATCAATTTTGAGGCTTTCACGGACAACAAAATAATTATAGCGAACCAAAAAGTAGCTCTGTCTAAATGAATTTATTTCATACAAACTTACCAATAGTTGGGATAGTAGTGACGATCTCTCCCAGCTTGAGCTTGTACAAAATGGTGGTCTTACCAGCTGCATCGAGACCCACCATAAGAATGCGCATCTCTTTCTTTGCAAAACGTTGTTGAAAAATCTTGGTGAAAGTGAGCCTCATCTTTTCAAGGATACAAGCAAAATACTAGTGACTGCCCAAAACAAGATGGATATTTCTCCTAAGACATGGATCAGAATATTCTAAAATGGGCAATAATTTAAAATGAGTGTTTCTACTTAGTTGACTTTCAAGGTATAATTACTTGCAAACCAATCAAAATGTGCCAGATTAACCCAAACTGTGATTACAATAGATGCCAAGGTTCACCCATCATAAACATGCTAATCCCAGGAAGACTAACTATGGTTCCAGTGTTTTTCATTTTTATTAAAGTGTGAATGATACCAGTACAGATCCGATGTTGTGGGAAAATGAAAATTAAAAAATTTACACAAAAAAAGTCCCACAACCAGTGGGGGAAATTAGGGTTTTTAGAGCCAAGAAACCTTAAATCTGGCCTCCCAAAAAAAGAAGAAAGCATTGCAGAAATCCAAGAAATCACTATAATTAGAGGGATAAGTGGAATCAAATAACAACCATTAAGAGAGAAAACCACATTTTTTAAACCCCATATTGAAGCATGCTATACACAACTCACTACAACCCTTGAAAACACATACTAAAATTGTATGCCTAAAGGCCACCAGATCGAATCTCAGCGGACAGATTTTACTTATGATTTGAAACTGGGCCACAAAATAGAATCCCCCCATTACCCTAAATTCTCATTTCAAGAATAATGGGACCAATGTGGCGGACTGGAGAACCAACGCATAAAAGCATAAATGTTCATAAAAATGCACCCTCTGCTATAATTCACAATTCTCTGATATTTTCTAGTAAATCGAACTTCAAATTTTCTTCAAAAACTTAAACAGGAATAATTAATATCTGCACAGAAAATGCTAGACTGTTTTTTTCATGGAAATCCCTTGCCCTATTCCCGCATTTGATGAATTCTTACCAGGAAATCTCGGAGAGATCATGATAGATTTCCAGTTATTTTGAGTGGCGTTCTCCCGATCATGGCAGGATTGAGAGTTCCGCCGTCGAAATGATCAGATGAACTCCTGCAAAATCATCTGCCCGGCGCCACAAAAGCCGAGAAAAATGCCCAAATTGATTGCAATGCGCCACCAACACCGCTTAAGCTTTTCAAACACAACTAAATATGGATTCCTCACTGACGTGATTCATACAGTTGGGAAGTGCGTCCATTGATGGAAAATATCCTGCACTTGCTTTGTTCCAGGTGGGGAATGTGACACAAGAACCGATGATCTATGAGACAAGGGACCCCAAAAATATCTTCGTTAATTGCTGCAGTTTATCGCTTACGGATTGAGTCAAATAAAAGGGACGTCATGTGACAGAAATCTGGATCCATCTTAGGGAGTACGGTTTAGTTTTTAATGATATTATTTCAAAATCCCTTCTGTGTATTTGTGTGTAATGAGAAATTGAGCGCTAAACCTCCGAGTCCCATACGTTCAGTGGTCCAGGTTCCTATACGTGGGTTCACTCAGAAGTCTATCATACTAATGAGAATAATCATCTCTGTTTAGCTTATGTACCTATCAAGATGTCGTATCCGGGAGGGAGTTCAATCTATTCTCTGGGAGGGAGTTGTAATATAGTCTATTCTATTTTAGGAAGCGATATACAGAGATAAGAAGTGGTTAGTATACCTATGTTTATGTTTCTACCACTGGTGCTCATATAGCTTTTATGGTTGCTTTTACTTGGTATACCGCCTATGATGTTAGTGAATAAATAGGTTCTGGCGCGGGGTCAATCGAATTTGCATCTGGAGGATCTGTATATTAATCTAACAAACCGCAACAACTTTTGTTCTCGCTGCAACCAATATGCACGAGATTTTAGATCTAAATGCAGGGAGTAACTTACCACAGCAATCAGTATCCTCTTCAATATCCTCTTGTTCAGCCACAAAAGTGACGCCCTGCAGCAGCGCCTGTTGAAGCAACTATGATCCACCGAATAACTCTTTTTTCCAAGAAGATTTTTTTCTCAAATTTATATAGAGTATAAACTTGTTTACATAGACAGCAGCAAGCCATGAGGCGCACAGCCATGAACAAAGAGAGGAGCTGTTCACTCAATATCCATATGACCAAAGCCACACTAGCACGTGGACACAAAGAGAGCAATATTGCCCAGAATAGTAATTTCAAATACAGTCCATAGATGGGAAAAAGGAGGCCGATGACAATCAGAAGATGTTGAAAGAGGTAATATGACTCTCTACCCCATCATCGCAATGGAAAACCGAGAGCCTACCTATCACTTCGCCAAGGGCCCGCTTGGAGAGAGCATCTGCTTCTGTGTTGTGGGATCTGGAGATATGTTGGAGCTTTATGTCGGTGAAAGAGTTGTAGAGCTCCCTAGTTTTTAGTTTCCAGCCTTCAATGTGGATTGAGCGCAGATTGCAATTGAGATTTATCCAGTTAACAATAACGCTCGAGTCTCCTAAAACATGAAGATGGTTTATAGACTAACAAGAGGCGAGGTAGAGGGTAGCCCACAAACCCATAAGCTCGGCCTTGGTGTTTGTACCCACTCCGCAGTTTAGAAACCAATTTGTAATTCTCGAGGAGTGTGTTTTGAAGGTACCTCCTGCCCCGCAGCATAGACCAGTTGAGAGAGCCGCCCCATCAAAACAAGCTAGCGTGGATCCTTCATCCAACCTGAAGTCGAGAGCTTTGTATAGGAATGTTTTTGGAGAAATTTGCAGAAATTGGAAGGAAGATAAAATACGGTGAAGAACTCCATTGGGGGAGGGGGATCGTCCCTCGAAAATCGCCCTGTTGCGCTCTTTCCATGTCTGCCAACAGACATGAGCCACCGGTGGGTGTGGAGCCGCGACAATAGATAACCAAGAAACGAAGCAAAAAAAGAAGGAGTCACCTTTCCAGATCGCCAGGAACGAGAAATGTTGACTTAGATGGTTCCAAATGTTTGTTGTGAACGCGCAGTGAAGGAAAAGGTGTGAAGTGTCTTCGGTTGCATTTTTGCAGAGGGTACATAGACCAGGCCCGTGCCAGCCCCTCTTGCGAAGTACCTCCCAGGTGAGCAGTGTATCATGTAAACATAACCAGAAGAATAGTTGTATCTTAAGTGGAAGCCGCCACTTCCAAACGGAGAGGAGCCACGGGGAGGCCGCTATCGATCCTTGAGAGTGAAGAAGCATCGCGTAAACATTCCTGACAGTAATGGAGCCCGATGCATCTCCGCCTGCCCAAAGAAGAGTGTCAATCCCTCTGTTTAAAGCGATGCCTGNCACAGCAATCAGTATCCTCTTCAATATCCTCTTGTTCAGCCACAAAAGTGACGCCCTGCAGCAGCGCCTGTTGAAGCAACTATGATCCACCGAATAACTCTTTTTTCCAAGAAGAAATTTTTCTCAAATTTATATAGAGTATAAACTTGTTTACATAGACAGCAGCAAGCCATGAGGCGCACAGCCATGACCAAAGAGAGGAGTTGTTCACTCAATATCCATATGACCAAAGCCACACTAGCACGTGGACACAAAGAGAGCAATACTGCCCAGAATAGTAATTTCAAATACAGTCCATAGATGGGCAAAAGGAGGCCGATGACAATCAGAAGATGTTGAAAGAGGTAATATGACTCTCTACCCCATCATCGCAATGGAAAACCGAGAGCCTACCTATCACTTCGCCAAGGGCCCGCTTGGAGAGAGCATCTGCTTCTGTGTTGTGGGATCTGGAGATATGTTGGAGCTTTATGTCGGTGAAAGAGTTGTAGAGCTCCCTAGTTTTTAGTTTCCAGCCTTCAATGTGGATTGAGCGCAGATTGCAATTGAGATTTATCCAGTTAACAATAACGCTCAAGTCTCCTAAAACATGAAGATGGTTTATAGACTAGCAAGAGGCGAGGTAGAGGGTAGCCCACAAACCCATAAGCTCGGCCTTGGTGTTTGTACCCGCTCCGCAGTTTAGAAACCAATTTGTAATTCTCGAGTGTGTTTTGAAGGTACCTCCTGCCCCGCAGCATAGACCAGTTGAGAGAGTCGCCCCATCAAAACAAGCTAGCATGGATCCTTCATCCAACCTGAAGTCGAGAGCTTTGTATAGGAATGTTTTTGGAGAAATCTGCAGAAATTGGAAGGAAGATAAAATACGGTGAAGAACTCCATTGGGGGAGGGGGATCGTCCCTCGAAAATCGCCTTGTTGCGCTCTTTCCATGTCTGCCAACAGACATGAGCCACCGGTGGGTGTGGAGCCGCAGCAATAGATAACCAAGAAACGAAGCAAAAAAAGAAGGAGTCACCTTTCCAGATCGTCAGGAACGAGAAATGTTGACTTAGATGGTTCCAAATGTTTGTTGTAAACGCGCAGTGAAGGAAAAGGTGTGAAGTGTCTTCAGTTGCATTTTTGCAGAGGGTACATAGACCGGGCCCGTGCCAGCCCCTCTTGCGAAGTACCTCCCAGGTGAGCAGTTTATCATGTAAACATAACCAGAAGAATAGTTGTATCTTAAGTGGAAGCCGCCACTTCCAAACGGAGAGGAGCCACGGGGAGGCCGCTATCGATCCTTGAGAGTGAAGAAGCGTCGCGTAAACATTCCTGACAGTAATGGAGCCCGATGCATATCCGCCTGCCCAAAGAAGAGTGTGAATTCCTCTGTTTAAAGCGATGCCTGCCGACCTCAGCGATTTTGTGAAGGTATCCCATTCCAGCGCCAGCAGGCCGTCCAACTGTATCTCGCTGCTGTGTAACCACCGGTCAGTGAAGGGAGTCGTCGGTGCCTTTGAAATCGCCTGTGATAGTGTTCTCAAATCGATGGAAGTAAGCTGCGATCTGAGAGGAGAAGAGAGGAGCGATCAATTATCCAGACCAAGGATGTTGTCTCTCCCAATTTGAATCTCAAGGCCCGATCTGGGAAGCCGGCACAACCAGTGTAAGATGACAGGGGAAGCGGAGACCAAGCCCTTCCAAAAGGGATAAGCCCTTCTCTGGATAAGTTATGTCTTTCGCAGCCAAAGGAGGAGGGGTCGGGTGTCCAGGTACTTGTCATGAATAACTTGGAACCATATACTTCCATGAGTGACCGCTCTCTAGAAGGAGCAGGCCAGGAGAGCAGTGTTGAATATGGCCAGGTCTTTTAGTCCCCAGCCCCCATCCTTTCAGGGTCTAGAAAGTAACTGCCAGTTGCATAGGTGAAGATGACGCTTGCCAGGAAGGTCGTTCCACAGGAAGTTAAAAGAGAGTCTGCGGATTAAGATAATGATCCTGTTTGGAATCCGTTCGAGGGTCATCCAATAGACCGCAAGTCCTTCCAGAACTCATTTGACAAGAATATAACGACCCCCAAGGGAAAGCCATTTGTTTCCCCAAAAACCAATTTTCCTTTCGAACAAAGCCACAAGCCAACTCCAATCCGCAGAGGAGGAGGCTCTCGGATGTAGCCTATAGCCTAAGTACCTAAATCCATCATTCAAACTGAAGAAGGAGAAGGGGATGACCGCTTTGAAGGTCAGAAGCTCTGTCTCAGATAAGCCCCAAAAATGGACAGAAGACTTTGAATAGTTTATGGACAGACCCGTGACTGAGCAGAAAATATGAAGGACGTCTAGTATAATATGCCACTCTGAAAGTTTTGCTAACGACATTAGGAGAATGTCGTCCACAAACATGAGGTGAACAATTCTGAAGAGCCTTGAAACCTTTATGCCAGAAATTTGGAGATCGGAGTTGTATTTAGTAAGGAGGAGGCTGAGGCTATCCATAATTAAGATGAAAAGGTAGGGGGAGAGTGGGCATCCCTGACGAAGCCCTCTCTCGCAATGGAAGAATCTGGTTGCCTCCCCATTAATTAACACCGCGAAATTTGCACTTGTTACACAAGAAAGGATCCAGTCAGTGAAATTGTCTCCAAAGCCCGTTGAGAGAAGAATAAGCCTCAAGTAACTCCAGTCGATACTGTCAAAATCCTTTTTGAGGTCTATTTTCAAGATTAAAGCCTTTAAATTTTTCTGTTTGATGGAGTGGATGCACTCGTGGGCAGCACCGATGGCATCGTGTATTCTTCTGCCTTTTAAAAATCCTAGCTGTTCGGCGAATAAACTTCTTTCCAGAAACGGTTTCATCCAGTTGGATATAACTTTTGAAACAACCTTGTATATAAGGTTACACAAGGATATTGGCCTGTAGTCGTTGAAGGAGATAGAGTTGTTTTCTTTGGGTATCAATACCAAGAAAGTTGAGTTGAGACTTTTTGAAACCTTACCTTTGATGCGAGTGTCTTCTACCATTTGAAGGAGATCCATGCCCACGAGATCAAAGAAATAGGAGAAGAACTCTACCGTCCATCCATCGGGGCCTGGACTCCTTTCTTTTTTGAAGTGGATCAATACTTCTTTGATCTCCTGAAGGGTGACAGGATTATATAGGTCTGTAGCTTCAGAGATTGATACCATCTTTGGATATAGTCTGGCCGCAGCAAGTTTGTCGGGAAGATTTGGATTTGAGTTTGATTTGAAAAGCTTTTCAAAATGGTTTGCAGCCTCATCTTTAATTGCTTCTTGGCCACGGATAGTTTCAGCCCTGTTGTT
>JZKD02S1642297.1:88026-106662 GCA_000966675.3 Picea glauca
CAGTACCAGTCGCTTGGTTTCCTAGACGATTTCCACTCCTTTCGACTGAGAGTAGGGGTTTTATGAGAATCCTTAGGTGGAAGCCTAGTAGGGTAGATAGGAGATAGGTTTGGGACCCAAGAAGAAAGTCTTGTAGATGGAGAGCCTGTCACAGTTGTGGTAACTGTGGAAGGGTTTGTGGGATTTGAAAAAGTTTTTGGGGGAAGGGGAGGAAACCTTTTTTCCAGGGAGTCGACATGTTCAAATAAGCCCTGTTGTTTCCAAAGGAGTTCATCAGTAGGTTGCATGAGTTCTTTGGTCAGAGAATCCATAGTGGGAGGATCTGGGGGCCACTGCTGGCCCACAGATAGAGGAGGTAGTGGGGAGAGTCCGACTGGTGAAAGATAATAGGACGAGAGTGAGTTGTAGAAGAAAACGAGGTGGTCTGAGGAGATCTGTTCAAAACAAAAGGAAAGGGTGCAGTCTTTGTCGGGATAATGAGACAAAAGGAGACAGGAAGAAACACGGTTCAATGGCAGAGTAGGGGACAGTGATCTCAGTAAAAAACGTGCAGAGGGATAAAAGAAGGAACGCTTACAGGAAAAAAGGATTCTATCTGAAGAAAACTATGCGATAAAGAGATGTCGGGGTAATGGATCACCCTCCCGGAATCTGGTTACCAGTTTGCCAGTTTGCCTTACAGTCGTCCATGAATCCCCTACAGTCGTCCATCAAGACGCTTAGTGTTTCAACTAGATCATCCACCGAATAACTCTTACCACAACCAAGATGCCCTGCATATTACATTTGGTAAAGATATAAGCATTTGATATTTTGAGGCATGGGTCCCACTTTCAGCCAATGCATGAAGGTCAAATTCGACCAAGCCAGATGGATAATTCGCATGGCACAAATGTTAACCATGCAAGTGCCAAACCAGATGGATAATCGCATGGAAACTCCATGCCACCATGCCAAGCCAAATGGATAGCCATGCAAGTGCTCCAGCTTATGGACATATCCTCCAAGTTTGGTCATTCAAATTGATAAGAACCCCTTCCATTTCCACCCAGATTTTAGAGAATTTATCGACGTCAGACCAGATGAAAGAGACGCATTTGCTAGGCCAAACATAGTGGCTTCACACTGGGTTCGCATTGACAACCCCTACAACAATCAAGAGACAGATAGAGTGAGGATTTCTTCGGTTTTGAGTGGAGGTACGTACTTCCCTGAAGCAATCTTAGAATAGAAACCCGGAGAAATAGGTGATTGACTGGTCGATCAATCGATCGTTCGGGGTGCATAGGTAGTTTCAAAAGTGCATAGGTGGTATTTAGTAGCCAGCTAACTTAATATCTCTTTTTCCCCTCAACAACAATTCACTATGCCCCCCTTCTTTCTCTACCCAGGTCACATATCTCCACCAATGCAGCAGAGATATTGATTCCTTGACTAAATCTGTCACTACGAAATCCACTGAAGTTTGTTTCCCTATTGTGGAGCACTTCGATTCGTGTGTGCTTCATGGTGTGCACTCGTTTGAATCGGAATGACTGAAAGGCTAAGCTCTCGTATCTTAACCCCCTTATAGTTATTATTTCCTCTTCAACCAGAAAATAGCCCCGTAATTTTTGTCCCTCAGTTAGCTACAGAACCTGGAAAACCTCAAACTCTTTCCTTGGATGAATCACTTCTGCCTACGACCAGATTGGCCTACCTGGCCCACTTCTAATTTCGTTATTCATCTGGACTTTGTTCGCCTCTTGAACCCTGGCAAATCAGAGGGTAGGGAATAGTTAGTATAGTGAGTGATGATAGAGGGAAGGAAGGTGAATGACTACATTACATAAGTTATAGTTTCTAGGTATGATGCAGAGGTGTAGCTAGTCCCAGACCCTGTTTATTCAGCAGTGAAGAAAGCTCCTGGCAATAAGAGGTCGACAATAAGAGGTGGCATTTGTTGAACAAATGCCTTTTTAGAGGTGGCATTTGTTGACCAAATGCCTTTTTATAAAAGAAATTTATTTATTACATAAAAGTAAATATTTCATTTTGATTATTTATAACTTTGAAAAACACAAAAGTAATAATAGTCAAAGACAAACTAATAAACAAACTAATAAACGATCAACAATAAATTGATATAGAGTCATGACCTTCGACAGAAATTAATATACCATATAAATAAAAAAGAACAATATAAAATTGATCTTGTATAAAAAAAGTTATTTAGTTTTTTTTCTATGTATAATTATTTCTTTATATGTTACATATCATTAATAAAACCTTCACATTAAGTTCTATACAATATAAATAAATAAAAAACAATATAAAATTGTTTGTGTATCAAAATAAAGTTATTTACCAGCACATCAAATTGGTGTATGAGACCTCCTTGTTTGTGGGACAAGGGACCCCCCTTCGCCCAGCGATTTGACTGGTAAAGTCTACGAAGGTATACATACCCTACCCCTACGAAGGTATACATACCCTACCCCCCTCTGGATTTGAACCTGTGACCTCTTAAGAGGAAACACATGTTCTTAACCATTAGGCCCCTCTGGATTTGAACCTGTGACCTCTTAAGAGAAAACACATGTTCTTAACCACTAAGCCCCTCTGGATTTGAACCTGTAACCTCTTAAGAGAAAACACATGTTCTTAACCATTAGGCCCACTCAGGGTTCCTAGTGCAATAATAAAAAAAGCTTATTAATAATTAATTAAATTTTAAAATATTTTTCACACAAATAACTCCCATCCTAAAAGGGTTTCAAATGCCTCTCGAGCCATCCATATCATGGAATATTGAGACTTCATCATTCGTCCTATCCATGTTACCCTCATTTTATAATTATCTTTTGTAGTTAGACTCTTTCAAAGATGGAATTGGGACTCTCTGCAATAAATATTGTTCTTGTTTGGCTAGAAATTATTTTTTTTTTATATTGTGATTTAGTTTTTTTTAATTCTATTGCATTTTTTGAGTTTAATTTCAAGGTTCCTTTTTATTAAGTTATCATATTTACATGGTTAAATTTATTGAACATCTTTAATGATATAATAATAAAATGTTTTTTTGTTTTTTAGTGTTTTCATGATATCTTTATATTTAGTTTTGTTTTGAGTTTGATAACAAAAATTAATGCAAAATTTCAATGCATTCTTTGGCTTTTTTATAATTTTTTAAAATATTCCATTTTCTTGGCTAAAATATTAGAAAATTTGCATTTCCTATTTGTTTGTTTCATTTTTCCTTTAAATTTTGAAAGAATTGATGTTGGAGGTCTTTGCGAAATCTTTAAATTTTGTAAATATAGGGTAGAATTTTTGTTGGCTCGATGTTGACATGACTATATTTAAATCATTTTAGAAAGAAGGATACATTCGTTGGAATTTTTTTAGGAATTTCTTGTGTTGAATGGTTTACGTGTTTGTATAAACTGCTTTGAAGTCCGATTCACACTTAAATCTTTCTTTTTTTCTAGGAAGAAAATTGTTATTTTTATTCAAGTATGAATAAAAATTGTATTCCTTGTGTGCCAAGGAACAATTGTTATAAATTGGAAGGACATAGGGCTGATCCACTTATGTCCGTGTTGGTCATGAGTTCATTTAATATAATCTCTTTGGGTACACCCACACATTCAAACACTACCTGAAGGTGATCTATGGCTCCAAAAATGGTCCTTATGGGAATTGGACCTTCTCCACTGGTGAAAAATTCCTCGCTCCTCACCAATGGATCCAACCCATTTGAGCACATGTTCCCTTTTATCTTTGTTTTCTGTATAATTTCTTGTTATAGAATATCAATAATAAGCTTTATTGCAACAACAAAAATGATTTTATAGCTATTGTTGTTAATAGTATTGAGTATATGCTATCCTAGATATGTTGGAACCTCCCTTGAGGTTGTAGGGTTGAATCATCCAAGGTATGAGAGGACTAAGCCTTTTGATATGCCTTAGGAGGAGACAAACACCTACAATATTGGAGCCAAACTAATTGCATGATATTATTGTTGAGTTGTCGAAGAAGACAAGTGCAAGTGCCCCCAAAGAATAGTAAGAGAATAAGGAAGATATATCAAGATTTGATGCCAATATGAGTGTATACCTGCAAGATAATGAGAGAGAGTGAGAGGAATCAAATATGCCTTCCAAAGAGGAATTGAAGGGTATAAATAGGCAAAGTAACAACCTCAAGGTGTAAGTGTAAAATGAACTAACCATTAGAGAGTAACCCCATACATAAAGTCACTACAAAGTTTGACCATGTGTCATATGTTTCTCAAGTCATGTTGTTGTTTTTTCTTCTAAAACAAGATCCATATTTCACGATCCATGCTACATAGTTGTGGTACACTTAACACCCTTAGACCATGAAGGGCTAAGGAATATTTGACTCATCTAAACACATAGACAGTAACCCAAAATGAATTTGGGCCATCACAGATTAGTAGTGAGACAACGCAAATAAATATAGACCTGACCAAAGACTTGCACCCCAAACTAGACCCATAGAGTAAGAAAATTCCCCAAATGAGTGTCTTGAGGGTCAAAGTGAACCAAACCAATGATCAAGAGCCAAATATCAAGAAAGGAGAGGTGGAAAAGGACCCTACCTAAGAACTATACATCCTTAGGAGTTCATATATCTAGGCTAAGGTAGGGGGAACTCAAGGAAGGTGGTCCAACACAGAAGGATGATATAGAGATATTGTGTTATCACTAGGCGAGTGAGATATGAACATAGCACAAGTGTAATTCATACATCACAATCTCCATGTGGGTAGGCGTATGTGAGTACTAGGGTACAAAATTCATACGCTACACAAACATTTCAAGATCCTTTTGAATTGATATGATCAAATTGCCATCTAACTTAGTCACCAACTTTACTTCTTTATTTACCATTTAGATATAAACATAAACATTTACCATTTGGTTGGATTTTTGTTGTAGTTATTGCCATTGTTGTTGTTACTCCTTCTAATAGTTGAGATGATAGAACCTGTCCTTGAAAATTATCTTAAACTTGTCCCACGTTATGGACTAAGTAGCATTAAGTATCTATGTGTGCTCACACAAACTCTCCCACCATAAAAACATATTGTCCATGTATGCATAACTTTGCAAAGGATTCTTTGTCATCATATGTGAATGGTTGCACTTTATAAAAGGAGTATAGCTTCTTTGGTCAATTTTGAAGTCATAGGGCATCCATCTAACTATGATAGGGAAAAATTTACACCTTGTTTATACTTTTGTATAAAAACATAGATTCAATGATGAAATTCTTCTCCCACTATTTGATTTTATGTTTGGATTCCCTATAGAGGGATTTTGATGGATAGCCATCTACAATGGTGCGCTAGAGAATATTAAAGTTTTTAACAACTGAGTAATGTTGGTCATTTTCCCATCCATTTTCCTAACTTTCCTATCCAATGGATAACCATTTGTAGTGATAAAGGCTAATAAGGTCGTCAACATATTATGAATATTGGTTAGTTTTCCATCCATGCTCTATAATTTCCTCATGAGATCAACAATTCCTTCTTCAAGTACATCAATGCAACTTTGTGCACCATCCTTTCTTTATTTCTTTGGTGGAAAATTAGTATTTACCATAAATTGTTAGAATCTCCATCAACTACATGCAAAATGATGCTTAGATAGAAATTTGATTTGATTGAGAGTGCTCTATAAAAAATAAAGCAACAACAACAACAATTAAGACAAGGTCAAGTTACGTATATAGTCCTAATTTATGGCATGAAAAATTATGGAGCTAACTCAAATAGAATCAACATTGATATATAAATATACACTGGTGCAATAGATTGGGTAACAAACTCAACTCCAAAATTTCATCAATTGAAAGATAATGTATAACATAATATAAAAAGACATGAAACTTTATAACAAAAAACTATTAATCCACCATTTCACTACCAACCAACTTATTTACAATCATAGGGTGGAGTATGAATAATCTACTAAGTGAATGTCAAATGATTTGTTCCTTGTATGTTCATAACCTAACTTACATGTATCTAAAACTCAAGAAGATGAAGAGACAATGAGAGGAATTTGCTTTGTTATTGATATTGGACTTCCACCCATGAGAATGTGTTGAGGTATCCACCCACACCAAGTTTTTTGTGTCTTAAACAAATGTTAGCATGCTAAGACAACATGATAGTGTATTGGTGTGAACAAACTTTGCTGGTTTTGACATTGAGATTATATTAATAAAATATCAATGCATCTATGACTCAATGTGAAATTGTCACTCCGGCTTGCCCCAAATTCAACCACCACAATGTGCATCCCATGCTAATGATTATGTGCGACTCTAAACCTTTGATACAAAGACCAAATTTGCACACCCATACCTAGACAATTAATGGGTGAACTTCTCTTTAACATGACTCCTCTAGTCATGGACTTAGTTGAGCTCTAACTCCCTCTAAATAAAACTACCAAAAAAACACAAAGAACATAAAAAAATGATGATGTCTACATGCAATGTAAGATTATAGAGCAAATTTATAAAACATTTAATACTTACTAAACATTACAAGCAAATAATTTGCGAAAATAAAATATCAAAATGTTGTTGCATGAGAAAATATCAAGAATGAGCTTATATGAAAGGAACATAATAAAAACCACAAGCTATCACTAAAGATACATATTTTTTTCATTGTGAAAGTGAAAAGTAAATTTATTTTCATAATATTCATAAAATTACATACTCAATTTTCATACCAGAATTATGTTTATAAACTCTAAGAGAAAAAAGTGCATGAAAGGTCAATTTCTAAATAGGTACATGCATAGTTTTTTTTTTTTAAGTCAGTATAGGAATCTATATTACTTCTTCAAAATACAATACAAAAAGAGTGCCACTGGTCTGCCAAAAAAGTAAACCAGACCAGCATTAAACCTTCACTGCTTTTGCCCAGTTTTTTTGAAAACTAGAGACAAAGGAGTCTATTAATATTTTGAAAAATAATACTAAGACTTTTGAAACTAGACTGAAAACCCCTTCCAGACAGAGGAGAAAATAAAAACCTAGCTTAAAAACTACTAGTACCTAGCTGACTACAACTTCTAACACTTGGTTAGAGTTGCATGAACTTAGTTCTTACAAAAAACGAAACTAGAGAACCTGGGATCGATCTGTCGCTCCTCCCACTTGATTTTTGTTGTCTTCCTTGGGGGATGCTACCCAGACCTTTTCGTATCTGAGCTGGTGCGCCATGGTCGTCCGCAGGTGTTATGTCCATATGGTGGACATACCTTAGGTACAGGTGGAACTGTGTTGCTAGTCTCTCATGCTTTCTCTGCCGTTTTTTCTCAATTTCTACCAACAACTTTACTATGGTCTCCAACCCACTAACGTGATGTTGGATATCTTCCAACATGGTCTTCAGCTCACGCTGGTCCTCCCTACGATTTTCCTCTCGATCTGCCTTTAATTTTCCTATCAACATCTTTGTATGCCACACCATCTTAAGAGTTTTGTGATAGAAGGTCTCTCAGGTACGAGTTGTCCCCATATCTATAATCCAGTCCACCTCTTGAGMTACCTTGTTTTTATCCTTTCTTTCACATTCTACCTTAAGCTCCTCCTGCCAATTTTCCACAACTTCTTTTCCTTTCTGTGGTACTGTGGCTCGATACATCCTCGCAACATCCCTTKCTACGTTCTCAATTCTAGTTTTTATTTTTTTCCGAGAACTTTATGGTTTGGAGTCCCCTAGTGGACTACCTTTTCTAGTGGTGTATTTCATGCGCACCATCTTACTATACTTTCCTACCTCTTGGCCTCTGGATCTCTCCTGGTTCAAACCACTACATCGCCCCCTTATCGAAAGAAAAGCAGAGCGAGAACCACAAAAAAAGGTTGATCCCTGCGAGGTGTGGTTAAACCAGATGATACTCTGAATATAACAACCTCTGGCATGATTGTTGGTATCTCCTAATGATCCTCCCTTAAGGTGGTGGCTAAGGACGCACTGAATACCAGGTGCAACACCTTGTGCCAATATCTATCCTTTGGCTCTTCGTTTGTCGCTTCCCCTAATGCAAGATCTGTGTCTAGGATTTTTTGGTATGATCCGGTCCCTTGGAGGCGAGTTCCACTCTGAGCTATCCTCCATATTTAATCACCTCTTCTGCTTATGATTACCATGGCTTTGTACGTAATTGTCTCCCAAACTACCCTATTTAAACTCCCTGCTAGATTGTACCGCCACTTGCCTTTCCTTCCCCTTCCTGTCAAATCATTGCACGAGGTCTGAATGCCAAGTGGTTTGTTACACATAATTCCTCTGGGTCTCACGTTGGACCTGCGTGACACTCATTTTCCTCGATATGATGATCGTCATGGTAGTTGCCACAATGATCTTGTTTTTCCAAGTGTGCACAGTCGGATCTGAGTTGTCCCACTGGAATTCGTGTCCATGCCTCATCCAACATATTTCCATCCCAGTTCACTCCCTCGTTGGCTAACATGTTTTCCAAAGAATTTGTTGACCTTCTTACCCACCTGAATTCAACAGTGAACATAGTTTGCAGGTGCTTCTGAATTCTTTAAAGGATTTGAGCTAAACGCCAGTGTTTTATTACCCTGCCAATGTTGGTTCCACATTGTAGTCTTTTCGTTGTACTTATTATGAGAGTTGAGTCTCCCTCAACTATAACATTTACATGGCCTTCTCTTTTCAAGATATCCAACCCATGTTCCAATGCTCCAAACTCGGTTGCATTATTTGTTGTGTTACTAATGCTAATTGCATAAAGGCAAATGATTTTCCCACCACTGTTTCTGATCGCTCCTCCCGCACCTGCCTTTCTGGGATTACCTTTGGATGCTCCATCGAAATTCAGTTTCAAGAAGGCTACCTGAGGCAGGGTCCAAGACTTGTCTTCGCTATGGATCTGCGGGTCACAAGGAACATGTATGTTGAAACTCCAATATTTCATATGTAACAATTGCAAAATACTTAGGTCTTGGGATGGCGTGTTGTTTTTTGAAGGAGGGATGTTTTTGCTCAAAATTGTCTCCCTAACTTGGTTTTTGATAGAATCCACCACCTTGGTGATCGGGAGGGCATCATTCTTGAATATTCTCTTATTACTTTCCTTCCAAATTGCCCAAATGACCATCCCCGGAGTTACACCCCAACATAAGTTGACCATTTCATTTTTGTTTTAGTGTTCCCTCCATTTCCCTAGAGTTTCTTTGATATCCCCCTTTACTCGATCAATCTTTCAGTACACTATAGCTACCCAATCCCAAACCTTCGTTGTATAGGAGAACCCGTCTAGTATATGGTTTGTTGTCTCCTCCTGGGCTTTATAGAGGTGGCATCTTGAGGGTCTATACATGCCTTTTTTAACAAGGTTCTCCCACGTCAGGATTTTCTTGTGTAGGATCAACCATTTAAATTTTTTTTTATCTTCGTCCATTGTGGGAAATTCCATAGTCATGACCCGCGATATAGTGACGGGCTTCGTTCAAGGTGAATTTTCATCCATACTTCCTGCCCCAATGTAGTTGGTCCTCCTCATCAAAGATCATAATCTTTCTTTTTCCTATCTCCTCTTCTATATATTTAACCAACTGAGAATCCTGATTTCTATCTTGAGTTTGGATATTGTCCCTTTGTTTCCAATACTGATATGCTTTTATTTTTCCTTTCACAAGTAGCTCTTTTTTAATAACTTCTCTATCTTGGTTTTCCATCCTAGGTTCCTACTGCCAAGCGTCTTCCCAAAATCTAGTTGTTTGACCATTCCTAATTTCCCAAAAACTATGATCTTGAATACATTTTTTATTTCTCCAATATAAATTTTAGATGGTCGATCCATCCCCTGTATCGGTGAAACGAGTAAGGTCTTGAGGGGTACTTCCTAGGGCTTATTTTTCTTTCCATAGGTTGGCCCATGGAACTGAGCTATCTTTGACCCATCTCCACCAAATTTTTGCTCCATAATCGACATTTCTCACTTGTGGGTCTTGCAAACCAATTCCACCTTTGTTTTTTGGCCAACATAATTTCTCCCAGGCCACTAGTGCCCATTTCTTCTTATCCTTTGCTCCTCTCCACAAGAAGTTCCTCTGTATTTCTCTTATTTTTTGTAAAATTCCTTTTGGGGCTGGAAATACTGACAGTAAATAAGTTGGGATAGCTTGTAAAATCACCTTCATGAGGATTAGTCATCTTGCAAAATTTAGGGTTCGGTAGGTCCATCTTTTGACCTTGTCTGGCAGTTTGGTTATAATACCTTCATAGGTTGTATTCTTACCTACCTTATCCGTTAGAGGTACTCCCAATTACTTTGTGGGGAGGGTCTTCCTCTCAAATCCCAAGACATTGGAAAGGTTTTTTTGAACTGCAATGTTCATGTTGAAGAAGTAAATCATAGATTTAGAGTGATTTATTTATGTACACGAGGCTTCTCCAAAATCGACTAAGATTTCCTTATAAGTTGTTGCCTCTACGACTATTGGAACTCCATGTAGAATTGTGTCATCCACAAATTGTTGATGAGTGATTGTGGGACAATCTTCATACAATCGGAGACCTTTTATAGTTCCTTCTTTTGTTGCAACTTTTATAATTCTACTCAAACCCTCCATCATAAGAATGAACATGAAGGGGGATAAAGGATCCCCTTTTCTGAGACCTCGAGAAGGGTAGAAAGGTTTGGTTGGGGCTCCATTGTCCAGTATTGAGAAACTAATCGTGGACATCAGGGTCATTACCCATTGTATCCAATGATTATCAAAGCCATAAGCTTCCATTGTTTTTTCCATATAATGCCATCTTAGTTTGTCATATGCTTTGGCAAAATCTAGTTGTATTATCATGCCAACTTTTTTCCTGCTTTTCAAAGTGTGGATTGTTTCATGAGCTTGAATAATGTTGTCTTGAATTTTCCTACCTTCCACAAAGCCTGACTGTTCCTTTGAGATCAGTATGGGGAGGAGTGGTTTCAGTCTATTTTCTATCACTTTTGAGATTATCTTGTACACAACATTGCATAGGGCTATCGGTCTAAACCGGTCTGGAGTCCTCGCCTCATTTTCTTTAGGGATCAATGTGATGAAAGTAGTGTTCAGATCTTTAAGAGTAGAGGTTGAGTGTCTTGAATCTTCCATTATACCATAAATATTGTGTTTTACCACGTCCCAACAGGATTTGAAGAAGTCCACTGTGAATCCATCGGGGCCTGGGGCCTTTCCATTTGGGATCTCCTAGACTGCTTGGTCAATCTCTTATGGTGAGATTGGTTTCCTTAAATTTTGATTATGCTCCTCTGTTACCAATCTAGGAATATGACTAAAAATTCTTTGGATTGCATCTGACCGATCTAGTTTGGGTTCTTTTGTTATGTCCTAAAAGTGCTTAATTAGAGATTTTTCAATTTCCTGATGGGATTCTCTCTCTATTCCTTCTTGGTCTCGGATTTTCAATATTCTATTATGAGTTCTTCGGGCTATTGTCGACTTGTGTAAGAACTTTGTGTTTTTCTCTCCTTCCTTTAACCACTGCATTCTCGATTTCTGTCACCATAATATTTCCTCTTGTTTACATATTTTCTCTCATTCTTGATGCAAATGGATCTCCTCCTCTTTCCTCTCCTCATTGTATCATTCTTGAATACATAATTCCTGAATCCAACCCATTTTTTATTCGAGATCCTTTTTTTCTTGGTCAATGTTCTCGAAGACTTCTTGATTCCATTTCTTTAATTTTTTCTTTATATGTTTTAATATGCCTTGAAGTCTATACATTTTTTTCCACTGTTCCTGGATGTTGTATTTCCACCAAAGCTTGATATTCTCCTTGAAGGTTGGGTTCTCAATCCAAAAACTCTCAAAACGGAAAGGCCTATTTTTTGGGGTTCCCTGAAAGTTTGCCTCCAGCAGAATTGGCCAATGGTCTGAGCCCCCCCACAGAAGGATGTTTCCTTCCATATCTATACCTTTCATTACAAATGATTCCGAGATTAAAAATTTGTCTAATCTCGAGGCTACTTGGTTATGCAAATATTTTTTTTTGTTCCAGGTAAAAAGCCCATTACTAGTTCTGATATCAACTAGATTTGTTTTTTCTATAAAGGCTGAGAAGACCTCATCATCTCTTTCCAATCTTCGGACTCCCCCTTTCTTCTCAGCCAGAGTGACAATTATATTAAAATCACCTGCTAAAATCCAGTGAGGATTCATATTTCGATCCTTGAGGTTTTCTAACCCTGTTATCATTTTTTTCTTATCTTCCAGAAGTTGAGGGCCATATACATTGGTGCACATAAACTTATCTGGATTCCCTATAACTTGCAAAATTACTGATAAATAATTCCTTGTAGTTTCTGTCGAGATCATGTCTACGTTTTGTGGGTTTCATAGGGTGAGAATGCCCCCAGCCAAATTTTGACTATCAATATCTAAAAAATTGCAAGTATTCCAACTTTTCCTACTTATTTGTGCCATCTTATCTGTTGTACATTTGGTTTCCTGTATAAAACATATATCTGGTTTTTCCATTTTTAGCTTATTTTTGAGAATTTTTTGTTTCCTGGGGTTATTCAACACTCTTATATTCCAAGTGATAACCTTCATTTTAAACTAGGTGGGGGAGAGGTAGGGAACAACTTTTTGATCTTACCAGAATTTAAAGCGCTCCCAGTTCCTGCAGTACCACACTGTTGGATTCTCTTCCCTTCTTTATTTTGGATTGCTTTGGTGATTACGGTTGTTGGTTGTCGCCTGGTTTGATACCCAAGTTGCCTATCTCCCCATGCATGTGTTTGATTCCTTTAGATTTTGCTTCCTCCCTCATTAGGAAGAGATATTGAATACGATCTAGTTGATCCAAAGGGATGGTACCCATACCTTTTTTTTCCATTGGTCCAAAATATTATGAAGATCAATCCCTTCCCTTTCCACGATGTTGCA
Organism: Picea glauca; assembly: GCA_000966675.3. Taxonomy (NCBI): domain Eukaryota; kingdom Viridiplantae; phylum Streptophyta; class Pinopsida; order Pinales; family Pinaceae; genus Picea; species Picea glauca. The sequence goes on from JZKD02S1642297.1 coordinate 100,993, forward strand.
TAAATCTGGATCCTTGGTTCCAACTTCACTTGGTGTCATTTCAGAATCACCACCCCCCTCCTGCATTGGAGTGCTTGTGTCCAGATTTCTATCTCATGTTGATCCTTTGCAATTATTGGTGGTGTCCTAAGATTGTTGATTCATCATTGCCTTATTTGCCTCCTTCTTATGAGGCTCCCTCTCCCCTTGCTTCCTCTGTCTTGTTTCTCCGTCTTGGGCTTGGTTCTCCACCAGGCCTTCGAAGTTATTCTTTGATTCAGGGTTACCAGTTGTGGAGGGTTTTCTTTGTCGCCTATTTCCTTTACCTTTGTAATTTGGTCGAACAAAGCCTTCCTCATCCTGGGGTTGTTTTGTTTTTATCTTGCTTCGTCTTTCTGTTTAATGGAAATTCCCTAAATAGATGCCCATGTTCATTACATCTACTGCATCTAAACGAGATATGTTCATAATCTGTATTTTGGATCCATTCCTCATCCCTAAACTCCAAACATATTGCTTCCGATAGTGCCCCCGAGACATCCATTGCAATACAGATTCTTACAAATGAGGGGTACTTTCCCTTTAAAGTTGCATCTGATGCCTTGAAAAAAATTTCCAGGTTATTTCCTATTGCCTCGAAGGTGGTCGGTAGGCAATAGTCTAGCGGTAGGGAATAAATTTTGATCCAAACTGGAACACACTTAAAGGTTTCCTTTTCCGGGGAAAAAATTTCTTTGTAGGGTCTCATATATAGTCCACCCGAGGCATGAAAATAGGGCCCTCCTTCAAACACCTTGTCTTTGTCTTCTAGGTTAATGAAGATAACTGTAAAAAAGCCTTTTGATCCTAGGTGTAGATCCACCTTACCGTTTGGTTTCCAATGGTATTTGATCCAACTTCGTAGGATTTTTTCGGTAGGCCATAATCCCATAAACTTGCAGATAAGGGCATGTGCCCTCATCTGATCTTTATATTCTTGAGTCTGTGGATCTTCTAGAACAACTTTTGGGATCATAGTCATTTTTTGTTTGCATGGGTTTCTCCCTCCCACCCCATTTGGATGTGATGGGTCTGTCACCTTGCCTTGGGTCTCTTTGTTCTCCTCTCCTGCTTTTTCTCTTTTTTCGTGTTTGTCCTCGCCTTGCGTCTCTGACATTGATCCTGATGCCCCCAGTAGTGAGGCCTTGAAACCTCCTTCGCATGGACCTTTCCCTCTATCAACCACGGCTTTCTTGTAGGAGGGAGTCTCACTCCCTTCCCCTTTGTTTATCATTCTACTCTCTACAACACCCTAGAAACTTGCAAAAACAAAGGTCGTTGGATCCTATTTTTTAAGAGCATAAGTGGTTCTAATAGGTACATGCATAGTTCGTAAAACCATAAAAAACAAAAGTTAAAAACTTAACATGCAAATAAAAATACACAAAAAGCACAAGGAAACACACACTCAACACAAAAAATAAAAATAAACAAATAATAATGTGCACACACATTTAAGTATTTCAATATCAATATAATGTCTATGTATTTCAATATTTATAAATAAATAAATATCAATCAATAAATGAATAATGGTGTATATCAAAATTCAAGTATTTCAATAGTAATGTATAAAAATTCAAATATTTCAATATCAATAAATAAATAATGTTTAATATAAAAATTCAAGTATTTTAATAATTTGATAGTGCACTGTGATTTATAATAAATACATTCATTTAAAACACGAAGGTGTTTTATTTTTATTTTTTTTTTAAGAATAAAAAAACACTTAAATTTTGTGAATTTTGTGTGTTTTTATATGAGAACAAATTTTTCTATCATTTTCTAGAAGAAAAAAAAAATACTCAAATTTTGTTTTGTGTTTTCTTATCATTTTCTTAAGAAGAAAAAACACTCAAATTACCATTAAAGTTTTTGAATAAGAAGAATCATTGAAATAATAGCAAATTTATTTTTATCCACTTTTCAATTAAGACGATGTAAAAAAATATATTTTTTTAAAGAAAAAAAAAAAAAAACATTCAAATTTTGTGTGTTTTTCTACGAGAATAAACTTTTCTATAATTTTCTCAAAGAAGAAAAACACTCAAATTTTGTTTTGTGTTTTCCTATCATTTTGTTGAGAAAATAAAACAATCAAATAACAATTAAATTTTTGGAATAAGAATAGGCATTGAAATGATAGCAAATTTATTTTCATCCACTTTTAAGTAAGGCGATGCAATCAAATACAATATATTTTTTAAAGAAGGAAAAAACACTCAAATTTTGTGTGTGTTTTTCTATGAGAAGAAACTTTTCTATCATTTTCTCGAAGAAGAAAAAGCACTCAAATTTTGTTTTGTGTTTTCCTATCATTTTCTTGAGAAGAAAAAATGCTCAAATAGTAATTAAAGTTTTTGAATGAGAAGAGACATTGAAATAATAACATCATTTTCTTGAAGAAAAAATGCTCAAATAGAAATTAAAGTTTTTGAATAAGAAGAGACATTGAAATAATAACTAATTTATCCACTTTTTAAGTAAGGCGATGCAATCAAATAAAAATACAGGTTTTTCTTTTATCTTTTTGAATATGTTTTTAAATTATTTATTTATTTTTTAAATATAAATGGGAAGACTTTATATTATATAAAAGTTTTAGTCTAAGTTAAAAAGGCGATGCAATCACATAAAAATACAGGTTCTTCTTTTATCTTTTTGAATATGAAAATGTTCTTAATTTTTTTTTTATTTTTTTAAATATAAATGAGAAGATTTTATATTATATAAAAAATTGTAGTCTAAGTTAAACAACAAAGTTCTAATTATTGGTATCAGAGAATGACCAACTTCTTATTGGGCATATATATACATAAAATAAAGATTAAAAAAAAACTTTATCTCATAGATTTTTACATGTATATATTTTATAGAAAGTTCCTAAAATCCCAACAACCTTGCATATCATAAAATGTTATTAGAAGATATGATGATTGGTTGTCTCCTTTGCCCTTGGATGGATGGATGAGTTTCTTGATTCCCTATATCCATATATTCAAGCAGTTGGTGCACTATCTTATCATCCTTGAAGTCAAGATGAACAAAGGTGGCAGGCATTAGATTTGAAGTCGTCGACTGAGAGCTCTTACTTAGGTTTGAAATTGAATTTTCGAGTGAGTGCCATTTAGATTCCAATACATCATTGGATCGATTATGTTGAGTAATGACATCCATAATCATTGCATTTTTTGCCTTGCAATGATGCTCATTATGGTTTACCTTGGTTGTCACTAAGAATATGGAGGCATGATTACATTGTATAGTTGTACTCTAAACGTTCTATGTTTTGGCTCTTTTCTGAGGATTTTTTCTGTTTGATTTTTCCTGACATCCAACTAGAAAGTGTTGGATCTGCATATTTGAGTGGCTAAGTTTGTATAATCTGAATGCCCCAGGGGTTTTTCAACACACTGAATCCATTTATGCATTCAAAAACCCAATTTAAGCAACATAAAATTGTCATTTCGTCGAGATTTATGTCACTGGATTCCATCCAAAAAGACCAAAATGTAGAACAGTTAGACAATGCCCATTGTATATTTTCCTCATGGCACCTGAGTGCTTGTGAATCTCTTGGACCTATATGTAATCCATAATGCTTGTGCTTATAGAGGAATGATGCTACCTTTAGTTAACTAAGTTCAACTTGAACTATTGATTAGGTCTAGGGGTCCATAGATAAGGATGGGTCCCTCTAAGGAACAACACATAAGAAATCCCACCCTAGACCACACACCAAAAAAAAAAAAAAAGTGGGAGAGCCAAATCCCCTAGATGAATTCACTTAGAAACAAATAATTCCCGAAGAAATGAATAAAATAACCATGTAACAAGTAACAATTCCAAAAGAGACAGAGTGGATAAAGGAAATCAAGAACCAGACCAATAAACCCAAACACAATCCCCAAGTTTCTAGAATGAGAGAGGTTAATTTTCCAACCCAAAGCAAATGCAATTGCAAAAGACAAAAAATCCATAAAATGACTCACAAATCAATTGAAGTCGTTACCAAGCCATCACTGAATGAGGAAACCGAACTCTGACCACAGACCTTTCACCCAACAATAAATCCATTATCCCACCTTCGTCGTAATATACCTCAGACCGGGGTTCAAAGGATAGGGTTGCTTGAATGATGGGCATGTGATGAAGTGGGGTGAGGGTCCTTTCATATTTGTGAACCATGTGTGTAATCTGAGGCTCATGATGATGAGACATGTGGAGGTTGAATGCACCTCTTCTCCCCTTTGGGTACCTTACCATGAAACTAAGGAGTAGATTGAAATCTAATTGCCCCATTAATCCTAAGGACCCCTTCTTTTAGTGCTAAGGCCTCATTGATATTTTGTTTCCTTGATGAGTGTTCTCCTTGAGAACATGGAAGAAGGATATCTTTTAGAACCTCTATACCCCGTGAAAGGTCCAAGCAAGGATGGATGCTAGTAAATAATCAACTGGAAGAGATTTTTTAATTCCCTGATTGATTATTACCCTTTAGTCTCCTATAACAATTAAATCTTTGTTTTGGAGATTGGATGTTATTCTTAATCCATGAAGTAGAGCATATGCTTCTGCGTAATTATTAGAAGACTTCCCTAGACCCCATTCAAAGGTTGCTTCTAATTTTCCTTCGAGATCAAAAATGACCCCCCGCACGTGCCACCCCAGAAGATGATGCTCTTAAAATTACAAGCATCTTTGAAAACAAATAACTTTGAAATTAATATTCATTGCAAACTCACAACATATTTAAAAATTAGTGATTTTACTGGTAAAGTCTACGGAGGTATACATACCCTACCCCCCTTTGGATTTGAACTTGTGACCTCTTAGGAGGAAACACATGTTCTTAACCATTAGGCCCACTCAAGCTATATTAATTTTCAATGTACTTTATTTAAACAAAAAAAACATAAATTAAAGGTAAACAATTACAATTATAATTTAAAAAACCAAAAGTTTTAACTTTATTATTACATTATGTAGAATCAAATTTTGCATTTTCTTTTTAGGTAAGAGGTTAAACTACAACTAGGGGTAGTATTTGGTTTCATGTATAAGATTAAGGCTAAATGCTACTAAAAAGAACATGATCCCACTAGAGGTAGCTTTAGCGCTAACCATAAGGGATACTAACTTTCTTGTGGATAATATCTAGGATGAAAGTGTCTTTTGGTCTTGGAGTAAGACCTAAAATTGCTTCTGATTGGCTAAGAGCTTGTCTTCCTCATACATAAGAAAATAGGTTAATGACCCAAGACCTAGAGACATTTGGAAAGAGTGAAAGTCTACCCTCTTACGAACCACCAATGTGTCATTTCAGGTGGTGTGGTTTTCCTTAAATAAAGATAATGAATCAACCTACATTTGTGGATAAGAACTAATGATGATTGTCTTCACTATCAAATAACAAATAAATTATGATAGATTTTACCACCTTCAAAAAAAAAATCCAATCTTACATTTAATTTAAAAAATTTACTTCTTTTCTATTTCCAATATAAAATTCATTTTTCAATATTATATTATATTTTTAAGAGATTAACTGCAATATCGGAGTCAAACAAGGTTGTCCCTTGTCCCCTACCCTTTTTGGCATATACATTGATAAATTATAAGAATTCTTGGAAAAAGCATGTTGTGTCG